>JAUZNJ010029838.1:0-13600 GCA_034780135.1 Jordanella pulchra
ACTGAGCCTGGTTCTGGTTCTGATGGAGGTTTCTTCCTGTTAAAAGGGAGTTTTTCCTCTCCACTGTCGCTACATGCTTGCTTGGTGTGAGGGATTGCTGAGTCAATGATTCGGTGAAGAACCTTGAGATGACATGTGTTGTGATTTGGCGCTTTAGAACTAAACTGAATTGAAAATCGACTGATTTAATCAACCTGCTGAATTACTTATCCTGAGGCCTGGTGATCCGTCAGATGGACTGAATCCCAAATCCCTTTCAGCTACACGTTGCTGCTCATATCAGCTGCTTGGAGCAGAACTCAATCAATTAAGCAAATAAAGAAAAGAGGTCAAAACAGTTATAAAAATGAAAAAAGAAAGACTTGATAAAAGAAACAAACTAAGAACTGCAGGTGTCATCAAACACCTGAGAGACTCTTTATTCCTAACAGGTCAGTGAGACGTAGGTTAAAGCAGAGCTCTCGAGTTAGATATGTCTTTGTATGTCGGTTACTGAGGAAGTTTGAGTGAATTTTATGCAAATATTAACAGAAACTGTGTGAAAATGCAGCTGCTGTATTAAAAGAGTTAGATTTCTTGGTTTTCATTCTCATATGTTTCCATCCATTGATGAAGCGAATTAACCCGGTGACACACAGCGTGACATCATCATACTTTCAGGCCACACTTGGCTGTAATAAACAGGAAGTAGTGTTAGCTTGCAGGTGCAAACAGCGGATCACTTGTGCAACATAAATGTTTACTAGTCAGAACCTCTTCAACAAATGTTGGCTCATTTACTCCTTCTTTAAAAAGTGAAAAAGCACCGAGAACAGTTTAGCTAAATTCAAGGAGTTGATTTGAATGATGCTGTTTCTATCAAGCTCTTCTAAGAAACACATAAAAACAAAAAAACCACATTGATGGAAACCGGCCTAATGTCACTCCTGTAACTGCCAAACAAAAACGTCTCACTTTAAGAGCAAACATTTCACTCCGCAAACAAAAACTTTTAACTTACAGAACTAATCTTGTTAACATGTTTTAAAGAAGACTTTGTTCTTCAAAGATGTCACAACATTGAAGCCACCAGAATAATGCAAAGCAAAGGAAATAAAAACGTAGATGAGCGGCTGAGCAGTTAGCGTTAGCCAAGCTAGCTCTTTCCAAACTTACATGACGGACTTTGTCTTCAACAAACGCTTTCACTGTTCAACTTTTATTTAGGTGATGATTAGATATTTATATGACGTCACCGACCTCTGTCTTGGTTTCCCCAGATTGGCAGATCTACGGAGAGCATGATAGACTTTGTGGTCACAGACACAGCTGGCGGCAGCAGCGGTCATGGCGGAGGTGCAGCAGGGGAAGGTGGCGGTGGAGGCCAGTCGGCTCAAAGCACCATCTCCCGCTATGCCTGTCGCATCATGTGTGAACGCAGCGCGCCCTACACAGCCCGCATTTACGCCGCTGGCTTTGACTCCTCCAAAAACATCTTCCTGGGGGTGAGCTCCCCTTTCCTCTGCTAAAGCACAAACCGATGGGTGTAGACAAAGTGAAAGGGGCAGGTTGGACATGCTGAGGCAGCCACACAAGAACTAAATGCGAGGGTAAAGGCCGGTGGACGCCTGACGACCATGCAGCCAAATCATCGAAACTGTTGTGGACGGTTCTGCTCGGAAAAACATGGCGGAAGAGCAATGGCTCCCACTGGCAAGGGTTGACATACATAAGAAACATGTCGTGATTTGAAACATCGATGCCTGAACCATCAACGGGTTGAGAACAACTTCTGTAAAGAAATGACTAGAAATGACACTTGATGAAAAGAAGAAGCTTCGAAAATGTTGGAAACAACCATTGATTTTAGGGTTGAGTTGGTATCAAAGGAGGCATTCAAAGGAAGAAAAACTTTGTGTGAATTAATTGCATTTGGTGATTTGTTACTTATTTTATACGAAGGGGCTACATCATGCTAAATTAATTTTGAGGTTTCTAACCTTCTTTTTAATTGTTACTTGGTCATTAAAACCTCATATAATTCTGACCTGTTTGAATAATCCTCAACAAAAATTCGCTCTACTTGCCTCCCAGCCCCACTTCTTTAAAAGGAGTCGCTTTGGTGTCTGATCATGGGGTCTGTGACCCCCCCACCCCTTATATTAAACCAACCATGAAGACCTGGTGAAGTTAGGACACGATTATCTGATAAAACAAAGTATCTATGGAGGAAAGCGTTTCACGACACGATCCCATCCGCTGAAGCAGCCCATGGACAGAAAGCACTGCTAAGCTAATGCTAGTTAATGCTAACCTTTCTTTCACTAATAATCCCGATCAATCCTTTCAGCCCCAGATTATCATCTTACATGTAATTTATCTTTTGTTGAGCAATTTGTGGTTTATGTGCCTGAAAGAAATCACTATTTATAGCTTGTTTTGTTTTTTTTTTTATTCATTTAATAGTTTTAACAATCTGTTTTACTGGCTGTGCTGCGGCTCCACTGCCTATACACAAACACAGGTCTGCTTTTATCAGTAGACAAAGAGTTAATATTGTAACGATAGATATTTCAAACTTTAGACAAATACTTTCCATGTAAAGAAGTTAAGCTCCAATTAAGTCTTTGATCATTTGCTCAAACCTACTGAGATAAAACTCCTGTTGATGAGTATCTACAGTATAACTACTCTAGTCATCACATTCTTGCTACTTGGACAAAACATGAAAAAAAGACTAAAAAAAATTCCATTTAAGTTACACAAGAAATTTACAGTTTCTTGGATTTTCAGGGATTTTTAATTCTTGCAAATCAGGCGAGTTTAACTCTAAGTTTAACTTGTGCAGCATTCTCCTACTGAAGTGTAGTAAACACAGGAAGAAAACCGTGATTTGTTTACTTAACTGTTTGTTTGTGTGATTTACATCAGGAACGGGCTGCCAAATGGAGGACCTCCGACGGCTTGATGGACGGCCTTACCACCAACGGGGTTTTGGTGATGCACCCAGCTGGAGAGTTTGTGTCTGAACCAGCTCCTGGTGTCTGGAGGGAGATCTCGGTCTGCGGCAACGTCTTTGCCCTGAGGGAGACCCGGTCAGCCCAGCAGAGGGGTAAACTGGTAAGAAAAAGCTTTCCTCTAAAAACTGTTCCGATATGAAAGAAACAACAACTGTGCATTGACTTCATTTTCAAACCTTACTTTGACCCTAACCTTGCCTCAACCTCTTTCCGATAACCCTGCCAACTCAAGGAAAACTGATTCATCCCCCTTCAGAGCTCTAATTCTAAACTTTTAATGCCAATATAACCTGGGCCCAACAGCTTTTAGCTAACCCTACAGACACAGATCCCAGAGCCATAGGTGAACCCATTATAACTAGACCAAGACCAAAGAAAGAGGCCAAGACCTTTAGAGGCCAAGACTGAGACAAGACCAAGACATGTAGAGCCGAGACCTAAAGGACCACACCAGACCAAGGAGTCTCGGTTGGTGTGGTCGTGACTCCACCATTTATAACCTTTCCTACCGATGGCCGAATCCATTTAGATTTGGGAATCACACCCCATCCCTAATACAATTTTAATTATTAAAAACTTGCCCAAACCCCCTTCAACTAACCCTACCAACTCTTGGGAGCCTGATTTATCTCCAACCTGAACACTAATCCTAAGTGTTCCTCCCCAGTATACCACCTCCCTCAAGTTAATTTTACCCAAACCTTCCAGCTCAGAATAATGAGTCCTAAATGAACCTTCTATAACCTCCACCAACCCTAACCCAAGTAGATAATCATCACCTCATCCACATTGCTTTGAGCCTAAGAGCACCACTACAACCACATCAGTCCCGGCGGCTCATGGCTAATTGATTAGCATCTGACTTGGAATGTGCTTTGGAGGATGGACCTGAATTTCCTCCTGAGTAATGCAGTCCATTTCTCCAGAGTCATCTTAATCATCTAATAACTTAAATCAGGTATCTTAGACTAAAAACGTCCAGTTGTTTCAGGATACCGGCCCTCAGGAACTGGAATTGCTCACCTCTGAGTTTACCAGTAAAAAAACATCATCCTTAAATATATTCATGATACAGAGATAGATTTATGGGTGTTGGAAAAACCTGTGGTTTTTGGTTTGGAGCCTGGTTCTGGTTCTGCTGGAGGTTTCTTCCTGTTCAAAGGGAGTTTTTCCTCTCCCCTGTTGCTACATGCTTGCTTGGTGTGAGGGATTGCTGTCGAGTCAATGATTCGATGCAATCAGCTGGTTTTCCTTAGAAAACATTGAACCAATCTGACAGCATGATCTGATTGAATTTCCTCTGTAAAGTGCCTTGAGACGACATGTGGTGAATTGGTGCTATAGAAATAAAAATGAATTGAACCGATAACTATTTCATGACAAAGGTGTTCTTGTCTTCTGGTCTGTTTTAAGGTTGAGAATGAGTCAAATACCCTCCAGGACGGTTCTCTCATTGATCTATGTGGGGCAACCCTGCTCTGGCGGACACCCGCCGGCCTGCGCCATATACCCACCCTCAAACAGCTGGAGTCCCTTCGGCAGGAGCTGAACGCCGCTCGTCCCCAGTGCCCCGTCGGCTTCAACACGCTGGCCTTCCCCAGCCTGGCGCAGCGCGAGATTGTTGACAAGAAGCAGCCTTGGGTCTACGTCAACTGTGGCCACGTTCACGGATACCACAACTGGGGCTATCGCAAGGAGAAAGGGCCCACCAGCCCAGGGGGCACAGCGCCAGCTGGCACTGGTGAGAGAGAGTGTCCCATGTGCCGGAGAGTGGGCCCCTATGTGCCTTTGTGGTTAGGCTGTGAGGGCGGATTGTACTTGGATGCCGGGCCCCCCACACATGCTTTCTGTCCCTGTGGACACGTGTGCTCTGAAAAGACAGTGATGGGATGGAGCCAGATCCCGTTGCCCCACGGTACGCATGCCTTCCATGCCGCCTGTCCCTTCTGTGGTACCTGGCTGACGGGGGAGCAAGGCCACGTCAAACTCATCTTCCAAGGCCCCGTCGACTGAGGCACGCGCACATACAGGAGCCTCGCCACACTCATGAAGGATTTCACTGTTGACTGATGACTATGGACTGTGTTCTCAAGCAAAAATGTGAATGCGCTGATGATAAGTACAGGAGGATGACTCCGTACGTGATAAAACTAAAAGCAATAGTAGATGCCAAGGCTTTGAATGGAAGCGTTGTCTGGAGAAAATGTAAATAAATAGTGTTGACTTGAAAAATGGCCTCTAGTTATCAGTTTATTTTATTTCACATTAGCCTTTAAGCTTTACAGTAATGGTTAAAACTATCAGCAGCACCCCGAACTCTGAAGGTTGGTCCACTGATGAAGATGGAGTGAAAACGTTCACTGAAGCCTCGCTGGGGGACGTCTGGACAGAGTGAGAGGAAAGAATGATGGCAGGAAATTCTGCTGAGGTTAGCCCAGTGGGTTCATGTCCTTGTGAAATGGGCGCGGAGTTAGCGCAGTGCTTAAACACTCAACCATCGTCCTCGACGCGGCCGTCGTTGGTTCGAATCCCGGCCAGTCGACCTGTGCCGCATGTTGTCCTCTCTCTACAGCTCTTTCCTGTCTGCCTACTTTTAAAAAAAGCAGCACAAAAATAGAGGCCACTAAAGCCTAAAAATGACATAAAAAGGGTTTGAGTTAGTTGACTAATGTTGAACTGAGCGTTGTTGGTGACTTCATATTTCAACGCCTCAAACATTTCACCTTCCCCAACTGATGAGTTTATGAACTCTGAGGGATCATACATGTGTTGGACTGAGGTTCTTTGGCTGTGATTTATTTACCAAATAAACCCATGTGAATACATTCAGGAATGTGTTTTAAGATTCCACTCTGATGGAAATAAGTCAACCTTTGATTTAAAGGGTATAGCTACAACTCTTAACTCCTCCCAGCCACTAAGTGCTGCTGTTTTCTACTGTTTGCCAGATCCGCTAATGCTAACCAAAGGTTAGGGGTTTTTCTCAACATTTAGCAAGAATCACTAAATATAAATATTAAATCTATATCTAAATATCAACATCAAATATTATATTTATCTTTATTGTTAAATCCATTTCTACATTCTTTGTCTTAATATGAACGTTATATTTATACCGACTTCTTATAGCATTTTATAATCAATTACAATCTAACAAGTCACAAATCTCAGACTCAAATGTTTGGAGGTTATGTCATTTAATCGCACCCCTTTAACCGTTCGATTTATGGCCACACCCCCAGGTCATGGGAACCAATCAGAGAAGGAGGCATCCTTTGAAGGACTCCACCCACCGATCCCTCTCATTCTCTAAGCCCTGGGGGTGTGGCCATAAATTGGGCTGTAGAAGCTTCTCTCCTGTCGTTGCCATGGTGAATCATGTTATCTGTGTTCCATTGCTGAGGGCTTCTTAAATGTTCTTACTAAACTCACAGTTGATTTGATGGCAGGTTTAGTTATGTGACTCATGTCAGGCTGTAGTGTTAAAGTGTCTGCTTACTACTCAGGGTAGAACGGCTGATCCTTCTAGTTAGCTAAATGCTTGGTAGCGTTAACTTTAGCGGAGCTAACTAACAGCTGACAAACGGTACAGAAGGAGAGAGGCTTAGCGTGAGTGCTCCGCTTACTGGCCAGGAGTAGCTATCACCTTAAACGTACCTGCCCAGAAGGAAAGCGGCCTCTCTCCATCTGGGTGCCACACATTTCCCGATGTTGCTCTATCACTCCACCGCTGACTATTAGGATCAACAAGATCTAGACCTCTCACAGCCAGAGACACATTTTCATAACTTAGAAACTAGCTAAAAAAAAAACGTTTCTGTCACTGTGCAGGTTAGCCGCTAAAAGAGCCATTTAGTCTCAGCTTTGAATTTGCTTCACATCAGTGCTAATTGGAGAAAGTGGGATTGTTATTCACTGGGCAGGCACAGCGCAGTCAAGCTAGGTGTTACCTGGGGGGGTCTGGGTGGGTTGTATTAGTCACAGCTCTATGTAGGACGGTGATAGCTAACGGTTTAACAGGACTGGGAGGGGCTGAGCAGAATTTGGGAGCAATGACTCCGACATACATGAATCGAGTGAAATACCCCTTAAACTGAATGATTTAGATAAAGGAATAGATTAAAACAGTTAGAAGCAGAACAATCCTCATCCTGTATGATGTAGGTCATTTAAACCTGTATGAAGCATTTACAGCCCCTGTGTGTCCCTGACAACTGTTTGTCTTTGTTCTGGGGCTCCACTACAGAAACACAGGGAGACATTTTAAAGCTGCTGTGAAGGTATGACAGGGGGAGAGGCTGAACTGAAACCTGACTCAGGTGAAGCTGCTCTCGCCCCCAGCTGTGCGCCTCCCCCACATGGTGCTAAAAATAACCGAAGGTCACCAGCAGCAGCCCTACTCCTTCCCTACAGGAGGAGAGCGACAGAGATCTGGACATCTGCTCTGAAGGCTGTTCTCTGACTCCACAGCACAGGCTCCCCTGCAGAGGAACAGATCAAGGTGGAAATCAGGGAGCAGCTACTGTAAAAACACAGAGTCCTACCAGGACTTCGTGTTTTCTGCTTTCAGGTCATGATGCTGGGAAAAAGACAGACGTTAATCCGGATTTTAGATCACAATATTTTAGATTCAACATGGATGGAAGGTCCTGAGCAGGGCATCTTAGCCCTCCACCCACCCCCCGAACAATACAGCTTTTGTCCACTGGGGGGAGCCAAAATCGAACAAAACTAAAAGTTCTTTAGAAGTGCATTAAAGACATTATTAGGTGATTTTTTCTATTTTCCTCTGAACATATTTTAAATGTTATAAATGCATTGTTGCAAAAATGTAAAAAACCTTCCAACCATAGAGAAATTGTACCATGAAGTTAAAATCAATGGGTTTCAAAGGTTCTGTGTTTCAGGATTTTTTGTGGCGCTGCTTAATATGGCTGCATGTTGGGAGTAGCTCTGCTAGCTTAACCCCGATATTCTTTTTATGAGAGCTTTCTTTTCTTCGTTTGTGGATTAGTTTCTTTTTTTTTTTTTTTGATGTTTTTTGTCTTGTCTTGAATGTCGTGAAGCTGTAAAGATTTTTACAAATATTTCTTCCTCTTTTGGAAACTTTTTATAATGGGTAACCACAGCAACCATAGCAGGATGGTTTTTTACACCCGGGAGCAGCTCATTAACATCTCTAAAACTGAAATAATACATCAACTACTTCCCCAAGTACCAGCTGAGTTGAAAAGGAGGTGCTGAGGATGCAGAGCAGGAGCGAGGAGAGAGGAACAAGAAATATAAACCCTCTCTTCCATCAATCATCATGGGCATTGTGGGATCTTTAAAAACAAGTTAGAACCCCAAACCCTATCAAACCAGAACATTGACAGTGCAGCATTGTGTGTTTTACTGAAATGTGGCTGAAGGATCATAATTGCCCATATCAGATTGGCACCGGCCCTTAAAAAAGACGGGAGATTAATGGAATCTGCTCTCCCCCTAGTGGCGAAATGTGGCAGTGCAGCTTTAACTGATGATTATGCTGCAGGTGTGTTTGACCCGTGATTATGACAGAGTGGTGATCTGCCCAGAGTGTAACTCCACCTCATCAGCCGCTGGAGATGCCATCTCATCTGATGAGTTTGTCTGATTTAGCCTTTTAATTAGGCTATGATTTCATTTATGTTTATGTGTAAATGGAGATCAGGATTATGTGAAGCAGCGCTCAGCATTACAGCAGTTATGAAGTTTTTGGCTCTGAGCTCATGTAGAAAAATGATCTAATCTACAAATTGACATCTTTTCTCAGAGACATCAGTGGAACATTTCATTTAAAAGCTTTAAATTTACATCTAAACCAGAATCCCAGGAACAACGTTTCACCTGCTACAGACAGACGGACACAGAGGAGCTTTTCACACTGGCTCTCCAGATGCGGTTTCTCCAGAATTTTATTACATATATTTTTTTTATTATGTACAGAAAAAGACAAGTTTAAACTCTGCAGTGAGACAGAACCAAAAGGAACAAGCCAAACAAGACAAAAAAGTGACATGAAAGCTATTACCTGGTGTTTGTTTACCAACACCGTCTACAGAGTGCACTCGCTGCATCGGACTATTGGAAAGCAAGAAAGAACTGTGCAAATGACAGAACCCCCCCCAACCAAAGGAACCAAGAACAAAAGTCAAAAGAAAAAAAAAAGCCAAATCACATTCATGAGCTAAAGAACCCAAACTCCTGTCCCATTCATCCCACCTAAAGATCCCGATCCGATCCTTCCCGGCACCAAACGCAGGATTCAATGAAAAAACACCAACAATCGTCGCCTGGAGCATAAAGACCAGACAAAAACAAACAAACAAAAAAAAAACAAGACGTGTGATCGAAGCCCAAAGATCCACATGTGAGAATAAGACGGCTTTACTGTGGGATCCTTGCTCTGCACCGGCGGCAGTGCTGCCGCCATGGATGCACCTTCTTCCTGCTCCGTACACTTTATGCTTAACCTCCAGTTTGGTTTGGATTGGTGGGGGTGGGCTGGGGGCTGGGTCTTTTTTTTTTTTTTTTATATCAGGGAGTTCATATCCGGTCGGAAATCCAAGACCAGTCAGTCCCTGAAACTCCAGATGAAGAAGGCAGAGGCTGCGGCGCTGCTAACGACGGGGACCTGACACCAAGCCAGCACAGTTGGGTTTAGGAGGAAGCCATTTTATTTCATTTCCTTTTGCATCAGCAGCAACATTCTGGTTTAGTTTCATAGCAGGAGGTCCTTCACTGGTTCTACTGGGACAGAGAGCTGCAGGCATATAAACAGACTCCTAACTCTCAGATAGCATGATGCTAACGTCCGTCTCCAGGCGGATCAGGCTCGACTCGCTCTAAAGGCCTCAGTTCTGGACACGTTTCCTTTGAGCAAGGGAGGCTTTATTCTACGGAGCCAAATAGGGGCCACAAAGTTTGCTCTAAACAATTTTTTAAAACTTTGAAAAAAAAAAAAAAAAAAAATTGTAGAACTAAACCAGTACTTCAAAAACAAACATTTGGAAATTAAGTGTTTTTGTAACTGAAAAGATTTAAAAATTGTAAAATATTTTTAAAAAAAAAAAAAAAAAAAAAAAAAAAAACAGATCTGAAACTAAAACAAATAAAACGGGGGAAAAAAAAACAAGTAAAAAAATAGATTTGAAACTGAAAAAAAAAATGTTTAAAACTGCTTCTGAGATTCAATTTGTTTTATTTTCAGGTTTGTTTTTCCCAAACCTAAAACCTTTTTTCAATCTCGTAAAACTAATCTAAGAATTAGTTTCAAACGTTTCCTTTTACGGTTTCATTTTCTGTTTCAAATCTTTTTTTTTCCAGATTCAAATTTATTTTTTGTTTCATTTTTTTATAGTTAAAAAAACAACTTTATGGCCTCAATCTATCTCCATATATTTACAAGAGGACTGTTTATTTTTCATCAACTTGATGGAAATATTTAGTGTCTTAATGGAAAGTCGTTAATCAGGAGAGCTAACGACTACATCCTCGTAAACCGACCGCCTCGCGCCGCCAGCGCAGAATCAGACCCGCGTGTTTCCATACGCTCTCCATCAGCGGCGAAGGCCATCGGCTCCACTTTTTACCTGCCGAGGTGTAGCTAGGAGGCGAGTGGGCGGTGGGGGGGGGACACGAGCGTCCTAAACATGTCGAAGGCCCCAAATGTTGGAGCTGAACGCGAGAAGTGAAAGCTAACAGGAAGTGAAGGAGGCGCGGGGCAGGAGTTCGCCTGAGGCGGCTTCATCTGGAGCCAGACTGGAGGAAGAGGATGAAGGCTGAAGAAGACGGTCAGAACCGTTCCACCGTCCGTTTACCGACATGGATCCTGCGGGTTCTGGTTCTGACCCGGCTCAAACACCGTCTGATGCAGGCCAGAACCGGGATGAACAGAACCCGCCGGACGCCGGCCCTGAAGGACGGACGCGGCTCCTCTGGTTCGGCCGACCGCCTCGTTCAACCTTCTACCGTTTCTCCAGGTGGGGGGGTGGGGTGGGGGGGGGAATGACCGGCGTCCTTTAACAGCAGCCTCCTCCAGACGGCCTCACAGGGGTGCTCTCGATCTTTACGTTGGGCTTGTCCCCGCTGGCTGTGGCCCCGGGGCCCATGCGCTTCTTGATCTCTGCCGCCATGGTCATGAAAGCCTGCTCCACGTTGGTGGCGTTCTTGGCACTGGTCTCCAGGAAAGGGATGGCCAAAGAGTCGGCGAACTCCTGTCAGGAAAAACAGACAAACCGGTGAAACATGGAGGCCGTTCAGAACCACTTCACGCTTGGAGACGCCTGTTTATGAAAAAAACAAATACAAAAAAAAGGATCCTTTTTGTTCCTTGAATGTTTTCAGCGTTCACATCCTTCCGTATTTGATGATAGAACCTCCAGCTTCTGGTCGCTCTTCATTAGACGTCTGCGTATTCAGGATATCAGCTACATAAAAGCTTGGTTTTGGGGTGAGTCGTCCTTTAATGTTTAACAATATCATTTATTCCCAAAATAGCCTAATTTAATAAAACTAACTTAAACATGGATACGATTATTAGAAGAAAAGGGATGTGAGAAAACCGTCGGGCCTCAAACGCCTCATTTTAAGGCGGTCATACCTTGGCTGTTGTGTAGTCGACCACTTTCTTAGTAGTGAGGTCGCACTTGTTCCCCACCAGAAGCTTGTTCACATTTTCACTGGCGTAGCGGTCGATTTCCTGCAGCCACTGTTTGATGTTGTTATAAGACTCCTGGAAAAAAGGAAACGCAGCCATGGATTGAAATATGGAGGGAAATATGGTCCGATATCAAATAATTATGTAACATAAATGATATGCATGTTCTGTTCAGCAGATTTATTTCTCTTCACCTCGGAGATCTGTGTGGATCAATGCAACAACACAGCAAAGAAAACTCCGAAAAAAACAAATAAGATAAAAAAAAAGATTATTTTAATGAAATCTGAAAAAAAATGAAAAAAAAAAAATAAATAAATATTTGGGGCAAGAAAAAACTAAAAAAAAAAAAAGAGAGGACTGTAAAATTATTGGTCAAACTTTCACATACGTTTTATGAAATACTATCAAAAAAAGGTTTTTAAAGTTATTTTTTGAAAAGCATTTTCTGTAAAATTCCTTTTATTGAAAACATGTTTGTTGCTTTTAATATTATTGGACCAAACTTCTCTCCATAAACGTCCGAGAAAACATCCAAATATCATGGAAATGTCTGCCTGGTGCTGGACTCACCTGATCGGTCACGTCGTAAACAACTATGATGCCGTGGGCTCCGCGGTAATAACTAGAGGTGATGGTTCGAAACCTCTCCTGTCCTGCCGTGTCCCACTGATGGAGCAGGAAGAACAAACAATCAACAAAGGGATTTATACGATTAACCAACATCATCGTCTACAAGGCTGCAAAAACACCAAGCATGATGGGAAACGTGAAAATCCCAGAAGGAAACTTTGGATCAGATAAGGAAGGAAACGCTAACAAACAGGAAATCCTTTAATGCGACACTTTCCGTCCGATAAACCAGCTGGAAGAGTTAAACTGACGATGGCTTCACTTCTAAAATCCTCGGCTGCAATGAAACTGATGAAGCCCATCGATGCCCCCCCCACCAGAATGACCACCATTGGGTGGACTGATCCAGGCCTTTAAGGCCGATATTTCTGACCTCGGATCCTGGGTATGAAGCCAATAACCACGGAGGGAGCAGCGGTGAACAGATCGGCCGACAGATCGTTCATCTCTACGTCCGTCTTTGTTTTCCATCAACGGTTCGGATCAGTGGGAACGTCGACGCCGACCGGCTGTGAAACATCAGAGGATCGATCTGCTCTGGTTCGGTTGATCATGCCTGGGATCAGCCCCCCCCCCGTCACTGCTCTGACTAAACGATGTCAGATATAAAAACCCTTCCGGTGTGGCGTTCAGAGCGCGCCGCCGCTGCCCCGGCAGGCCTGGATCCCCCCCGATTAGTTCTGATTGAGTCACAGCAAAGAACACAAACGGACATTGGAAGGAAAACGGGTCAAAGGTCACAAAGAGTCTGGATCTGAGTGCACGCAGAAGTTCAGCCAATATTTGACGGCTTTTTATTGTATTTTATTTATTCAGATTTTGTTTTCCTGCGTTAGAAAACTGATGCAATATTTAAATAGTAATATTTAAGTGTACGGAAGTTCGATGTAGTTTCTATTTTCCAAATGTTATATTTTTAAATACTCCTTAAAGTTTATTTTCAGACATTTTAATTTCCAGTTCTTATTTTTTTATTCCATTTTGTGTTTTTTTTATTTTATTTTCCAAATGTTGTATTTCTAAATAATTTTTGAGATTTTATTAAACAACATTTTTGTTTTAGATATTTTTTGGGTGGATTTTATTTTTCAGATATTTTTAAAAGGTTTTTTTTCTTCTGTTTTTTATTTCAGACATTAAGTTTTACGATCTGGATTCCTGTTTTAAATCCTGTTGAAATTTCTGGGAGCTCTGGGCAAACAGTGCAAACAGCATTTGAAAACAATACGATCCGCAAAACTCCCCAAAAATGAAACTATAATGTGAAAAAAACGGAATTTAAAACAAA
>JAUZNJ010029839.1:0-15170 GCA_034780135.1 Jordanella pulchra
TGACGCGTCAATATGTGACGCTGAGGGGACATTGCCCAAGCGTCAGTATATGACGAGTCAGGAGTGAGAATGTGTTGCCCAATCACAGCTTGTAGTAAAGTGGTTTTCTTCTGGGATAATGAACAGGATGAACATTACTTGATCTCCACCATTCAACACCTTCCCTTGAAATAAAAAAGTTTTAGAAAACTGCAGCGCATTGATTAGCAGTTTTTGGATTTCATGGATTGGCAACACCCACACAGAAAACACTAATGTCTTTAAATGGTAGATCTTGCTGCAAATTTCAGCACATTCTTGATTGAAGAGGGAAATATGTCTGTTAAAGTTGAAAATACTATGACAATATCAATGTTTCTTGACTTATTTGCAATGCATTCCTATACCCAAGATGCTATGGGTAAGTTTTGAAAATCCAACAACTTTTTTTCCAATAATCAGACATTTGTCCTGTACATTGGATGTACAGCAGGGTTTTTATTTCTTACAAAATGATAATGGATTAAAAAAGATTCAGCGGATATGTTTTTCATGTTGCGAATCAAGTACATTTAGGAGTGCTGATATTGCATAATGTATACTCTGTTTCATTTCTTGAAGAGGTTAAGGCATCGTGATTGGGTGTTTTCATTATTCTCTCAGAGATCGTTGATTAAAAACTGATTTAGGTAACTTCACTAAAATATTTACTAAGTTAAGTTTCTTCTGTGTACAAACCAGTTTGTTACTCTGATTGGCGACAAGCTATGATGGGTGCCTATGATGATTCCAAAGCTGAATCAAACTGTTTATGGGACTGTTATAGTCTTTTGAAATTTCTAATTTTATCAATTTTGGCCAATGCAAATCCCACATTAGTTTAAGCTTGGAAAGTTTTTTGGGAGTTTTTTCTGCAGTAAGCTATTTCTCTGAATCAGCTGTCAAATCATATATAATTATTTTTCAGTTAGTATTTTAAGGTGTATAAAAAAGCTTTTGAATGTCTCTTGGCAACTGATTATTTAAACATTTATTTAATTTAAAAAAGGTTTATTTCTTGGCTTTTCATTTAAGAGGAAACTAGAAACTTTTTGTCCATGCCATGTTGTTATTTTGATATTTGTATTCAAAATCAAAGCCTAAGAGTACTATAAAAAGGTGTGCTGTAATTAAATTACAAATAGGTATTTTTGTTTTTGTAAGCAGGATTGACCACTGTTAAATAGTTTCTGATCAAAGTCAGGGTCAAAATGTGTGGCAGTTAGTGAGTGTGATTTTGCAAACATCTTTGACAGATTGCCAGTTCATCTCAGGTTTACAAGATCCTGTTTTGAACAGAATAGAATGGAACATAGCAGAAAAGAAATATGCCATTGCCCTAAAGAATGGGTATTCAGTGTATCAGTAGCAAAGCAACTATTAAATGGAATTAAAAGGTTAACACATCAATGAAAACTATTTGAAAAAAGTTACTTGAAAAAACACTGTAAAAATAAAATGCATTGAAAAGTATAATGATCACAACCTGCATTTTTATCTAAATCCCTTTTGTCTGATACATAAATTATGATCCAATCCAAAAAACATGCCGAGTATCAACACCAAAAAAAAACAAAAAACAAAAACAATTTTCAAAGTAGTGGCTTATCTGTGTGAAATTGAATCTCGTTATGATTCTGACATTTTTTACAGCATCAGAGCTTTTTTCGAAGAATATTAATGAACATACAACAATACAAAGACCAAGGACCAAAGCAGACATGAGAAACAAAGTAGGCATGTAAGGATAAAGCTGAAAAAGTTTCATGATTGGTTCGATTATAAAACAACACCAAAGGTTTAAACATCTTACAGACTGTTCTAAAATCAATCATCAATAAATGTACACCACATGGCTAAAACGGTCTAAGACACAGCCATCAGCCTAAACTCATAGACCAATTAAGATTGTTCAGAGATAGAGTCAAACGAATTGTTACCAGAGATGCAGAAATCTACAGCTCAGGTGGGAGAATCGATCAACAAGCTATTACATACAAAACCCACAAAGCAAGCCGACTGGGGAAAAATATAACACTAAGTAAGCTATAAGCTATGCACAGGGAACAGAAAATAGCAGGAAAAGGGTGTACACAGAAATAAAGCTTGTTCATAAATGTCCATTTTCTAAGATACCTGCTGGCTGACTTCTAAATAAGATTAAATAGATATAAAAATGATCCATTCCTTGATTAGCCCATTAAAAGGGAAAGTTCCACAAGACCAGACTCTCTTCGAATAGAGTTAAAGTCCATCTCTGGGGGGGATGCTTTAATGCATTTGCACTGATTGGAAGCTCTGTCAATGAAATCCCCCTACCTCTAGGGGTTTCAGAGTACAGTAGTACATCTAAAACGTTAGTATTTTCTTCACATTATGTTTTAATAACACCCACATACATTTATCTATAAGCTACAAATTGCTATTTTCCAAGAACTTCCTCTTAGCATAGTACATGAAGGCAACAACCTTAAGGGGAAAACAGTTTAGATGAGATAGTTTGTATGCACAGCTCTTCGCCCATTGCCTGAAAAATAAATCTTTTTTTCCAAAGGAAGGACGAATAGATAGGTTGCCAAACTGCCCATTTAGTTACTGTTGTTGCTGCAAGATGAAATGACTGAGAATAAGAAAAAGTGCTGAGAGATGAATTTTGAAAATGATGCTAGTTAATTAGACACTTATGTGCTTGGGATTTGTAAGTGTAAGATTTGTATGCAGAAGTGGTTCCACACATCGCCAACGAAGAGTTTGTACCTTCAGATACATCGTGAAGAACTGTTTTGCATATTAGTTGTTTTATAAATGTTTCCCTTAACCTTCTTCTCATGTCAAATCTAACTGATTTCATAGTAATTATGATATATATAATAAAGGAATAGATATAAAGCTCCCAGCATTTTTAAATATGTTTATTTATGAGGTTCTAAAAATATCTAACATTCTGCCTTTTTTTTCTCCTTCCTATTTTCTACATGTCAGAGCCGCCAGATTACCTTGCCATTGTTCCAGCCTCCAAAACCCAATCGGAATTGAGGGGGAGCCAAGAGGAACCAGAACAATTTGGCTTGATAGCACATCCACAGCTCAACATCGCAAAGCGACCACCGTGAACTCAGTTTCTTGAGCCTTCCCTCACCTAGAGGGTAGAGCAACTGCATGAGAGAATGTCCATGTGTATGCTTTGAGCCTTTGTGTGAGTGAGTGAGTGGAAGCTATATCTCTGATGAACCATTCAAAAATTTGGTTCTGCTCTGTTAGGATTTGGTCCACGGTTTTGCTCAGTGTGTGTGCACATGTGTGGTGTTCAGGCAGAATGAGAGGTCTCTGGCCCAGGCGGAAACCTCAGCTGTGGACAGTCACACTCACATTACCAATAAATGACATATGATGGAGAATTTCACCATGATAGCTTATGTGTGAGTATCCACACATTTTTCAAGTAAAAGAATTATAATGAAACTTTTTTTAGCAGTTGATCTTTGCTTTTCTCCCACTGATTCAGCTTTACTGGCACTGCGTAGCTGAATATGGCAATCAAACACGGAAATGTAACTTTATTGGACTGGCTAATAATTTGTTCCTGGCTGCCAGGAAACAGTTGGTTTATTCAGCTCCGGCTACCTCCTGCTTAAATTGTGCTAGATCTGACTGAATCAGATGATGTATTGCGTACAAGTACATACACATGCATACAAACAGATGGGATAGAGGAAAAAGAAAACTACAAAAAAAGACCCAGAAAAGGGGAGGAAACTATTCTCTAGTCCTGTCATTTAAATTCAGTTCTCATTCTAGCAGCAAGATGAAGGTCACTCTTATGTTGATTCTAATTCTCAATTAGATTTAGGTCTAGGTTGTTCTATCAATTGCTTTGACCTAAACCATGTATTGTTGGTCTTTCTTTTTTTAGGGTCATTGACTTGCTGGAAGGTAAGCCTCCATCTTTGTTTTAGGTTGCTTTTTGCAGCCTCCAATGTTTTGTTTTTTTCATAATTGTTTCATGTTTACTAGATTTCTGGTTATATTGTGAACAAATGTGAAAAGGTTCATGGGTTTTTATACTTCTGCAAAGTCCTATGACAGATTAAAAACCATCCCATCTTTAAATTAAAATATGTATAAAAAAAACACAGTTTGAGTTACACATAATTAAACTTTTTGTTATCTGATTTGTTTATGCAGAAAGGCACTAGTACTGTGTTTATCCCTCAAATGAATAAAAAGCTGCTCAGAACTACCAGAGAGACATGATGTGACATTTCATGCTCAGCAAAACATACTGTACAGGCATAGGCTTCTGACCTTTTTAAGTTTGAATTTATGAATCAAAGAGTTACGTGCTAGGACAAACAAACACAGTCTCTCCACCTCTCTCCCTCTGCTTACAAATTCAGCATGCTCTTTGAGCAGAATAGTTATTATTCTGATCTTACAGGCCGCACAGAACACAGAACACTACTTGGTGAATTCAAATGTCAAATTTTTCATTTATTGTTTGCTTCACATATTGTTAAAAATACAAATCAGCAAAACTACTGTACATGTAGCAAAAAGAAAAACACAATACAGAATAATAATGGTTATTTTCTATTATTAAAGAATACTGGGTCATATTAACCATCTTAAAACAAATTATTATTGCTGTCAAAAAAATAAAGCAATACCATGATTTGGTGTTAGATAATGGTTTTAAATTTGTTGATGTCTTTCATCATCATTCCTATTGTGTATCATTGTGACGATCCAATATTTTTCAATATTGGATAGGCTCTGTTATAGTGCATTAACCCCCAGATTCCACAAACTGCGCTCCGTTCTGCTCCACCCCGCCGACGTACGTCGTGCAGAGCACTTTACGCAGTCATGTTAATCAATGAGAACTGTTCCACGCCTCCGTCCACATCTTCTCCGTCCTTCACCAACAAAATACAAAGCCAAGCTATTTTTTGGTCCGCTCTAGTCCGTTGGAGGCCAACCAGGTCAAGATACGCAATTGCAATAGCACCAAACAGGAAAAAGAACGTAGAGAAGATCCGGTTTTTCAAAGTAAAATGAGATAACGACAGATCGGTAACAACAAATTAAAACATAATTTTCATATATTCCAAAAAAAAAGATTGTTTTATTTAATTATTGTATGCAAACTACTGGTACTACAGCATAAAAGGATGCAGATATATGACGTTGATTAAAATATTTATTTTATGCTGGAAGACTTAACGTTCTTCCAACCTAGTGCCAACTTACGAGAGCACACCTGAAAACTTGAACAACTTCTTATCACAGGTCTGGATGAAGAGAAGCTGAATGAGGAAATAGAGAAAAAAGTTTGTAGGATCCCCAATATATTTATTACACAAGGAAAGAAAAGGTTTGGGGGGGTAAAGAGGCCAACGGTAAACTACACATGGTGAGGGCGGTGACTACTGAGGTTCAACAGAGCTGAACTTTTCTTTGAAATCGCGATGTGGCAACCAATAACTGACTGGTTGTAGGCAAAGTTTTGCTTTCATATAAAATGGAGTACAGATAAATAATGTTAATAAAGGTAGAAATAAGGAATTCTCTCAAGAGGTTTTTAGGTAGCTTTAAAAAAAGCTGTTTTAATTCAGCCCCCAGAAGCACTGTTTGTCGTCTTTCCTTACTTCCAGCAAAGACCCTGGTCTGTCACTGCTCACTTCCCAGCATCGATGTTTTCTGTGTTGGTAGATCTACATGGAAGTATTGCCGAACCCAACTGTCATCCAGACGCAGCTCTGGATGAACCAAAGTGGAATCCTTTTTTTCAGCGTTACCTGAGCTTTTCCAAAAATGAATGGTACTCCCAAGCTAACTCAAAAGTTGTGCATAGAGAACAATTCAGCACCAGTCCGTGATGTTCAGTTTCACCTATGTTTTTATAATAAAAGGCAGATAGCAAGAACTTGAAAGGAAATGCCATGGGGTTGCCATGGGTAACAGGAGGTCCAAACATAAGGTTCTGGGAGGCTCATGAATTACTTGATATCAAACAATCACCCATTGAATAGAGTAAACATGCCCACAGTTATATTCAATGCCGGTACAGGAATGCCATGTTATGTTACACAATAATTTTATATTCTGAGACGGGCGAAGCACCAAGGTCTCCTGGGATTGTGACATCATAGGCTGAAATAAAAAATGATTCCATCCAAATCAGCACAAGCAACTGTTTTATGTGCACAAATAGGGCAGCACCAAGCATTTTTATTGAATTTGGAGCTCAAGTGGGGGATAGTTGACCATTGGGTGACCTAAAAAATTATCTTTAATATCACTGAAACAACAGTTGTACACATGACCTTTTTAGGTTATTTGTTTCATTTTTTTACAAATTACAATTTAGCTGCATAAACCTGCACTAATGAAGCACTAACCATTCATTCTTTCTGCTGAGTTTCTTCATGTGGGTGGGCTGTCAGCTCCACCCTGAAACATATTCAATTTGATGACGCGGTCCAGGGTGTAAACGCTGTACATCTGAGTGGTGAACTCCTCGAGGGGCTCCCAGATATCACCGCAGAAACCACGCCCGAAATGAATGCACCATTACTTTCCTTCTTGTATTTCTCCATGTTCCCCATTTTCATCATTTCTCCCTCAGCCACAGCCATTAGATAATTAGTATATTTTGTTCACCTTTGTCTCCTCATTTTGTCTATTGTCTGCACCTGTGCTGCTGCTCTATTTAAGTTGTCAGCCTGCACCAAGGCAAGCCTCACACATATTACGTTCCATGTCTGCGCTGTCATACCTCTTAAAATGTCCTGCAGTCCACAGTTGATGTATGTAGGATCTATATGGACCCTCTTATTTTAAAGTTTACTGTCTGAATTGTGGCATCCGTCTTTTTAGAAATGGATGCATTTTGTTCCATCAACTTTCACAAATAGACCCAAACTGTAAATCTAATAGATGAAAGAGTGGGACTGTCTGTCAGGTAACAGTGCAGAAGAGCTGATTCAGATTTACCACACTGACAAAAAAGGCTTCTAAGTCAAAAACAAGAGCTGTGACAGTGATGTACATTGCCTCCAGTTAAAGGATGCATGTTTTATGAACCAGGAGTTTTTGTGTGGCAACAATGGTTCATTTAAACCTTCATCAATTCACTATAACCTCAAAACCTTAAATTATCTCCAATACATCTCTTAAGCTGTGTATTACAAATATATTTCTATTTTTTGTTTCTTTTTTCTTAAGATAAAATCACTATAAGTTTGTTTCTTTTTTTCTGAAAGATAAGACTTAGTTTGTTATTTGTGATTTGGCTCAGTCTTGATTTGGACTTGATTGGCCACTGGACTTAAGACTTGACCTGCACATGTAAAAAAAATCGAGAACATATCTAATCTCAACATATGTCATGTTGCTTGACCTTACGGCTGAACAAAGACTTTAGACCAACCCCTTTTTTTCTGTTGTCAGAAATGATCCATTAAAGACAATCCAGATAAAAATCAACTTAGCTAGAGAAGAACCATTCAAAATCATCAAGAACACAGACTCTATTTAACATTTCAGGGTTAAAGAGGATCCATTTATTATAGAGCCATTAAGTAAAATCCTACATTTACTCGGCTGTGAATTTGTTTAGTAACCAAGCAACATGGAGAATTTGTTGTTTATTGTCTGCCTTTTACATAATCTTCCACAAGAAATCAAAAAAAGATACACACAGCAATGTACAGGCTGTGGAAGAAGAGATATATATGAATGTTTATTTCTAAAGACTCCAACTGTGAGAATGAATAGCACCCAGACAATGCATCAGCAGTTTTTTACACTTCTGAATTGATGTGGAATGGTGCCATTCTCATTAACAAAAGCGCAGCCACTACCGTCTTAGTATGCAGAGTTAGGTCTAGGAACACTTTCCGAGTGAGTGGTACTGAAACAATCGGTGTGCCACTCTAATCTCAACACTGCTGCTGAGCTTTGGATCTGGTTGTATTTGGCAGACAGGTTCCCCTTGTGGTGTGGCAGCCTGCAATAGCTCTGGTCTTTGTAGTACTTCATGGTTGCCAAAATCTAGAAGAAAGGTCATTTATACCGCTGACACAGTGGGAGAAAAACACTCAGGTGTCTGCAAGGGAAGCCAACCTCATACTTCAGTTGTTGGTACTTTGTATTTTCTACACAATTCCCTCCTTTTAGTTTGCTGTCTTAGCTGAAGCAGAGTATTTTAGTGTGTTCGATCCCTAACCGTATCTCCCTTCTATATTCTAAGTAGAGTATAGAAGATATACTCTGCAAGTTTTGCAACTTAGTGGTCAGGCTTTTGTGTTAACAGGGATTCTGAGCAGAACATCTGATACATAATGAATCTAGTTGAATGCAATGCTTTCATGTTGACATGATAGTCCCCTGCTCTTGAATAAATGGAGAACTTTAGATAAATTTAGACACACAATCCACTAGTTGCACATGTTCTTTCCGTGGAAATAATGATATAAGTATTGGGAAAACGAGAAAAAGAAGGCCAGAGGGAACAGCAGAGAAATGTAAATCCCTTCCGTTCTACCCATAACCCCCACTCTTACAGAGGTCACACAGGTGAATTATAGAAGAAATATAACTTAGTAGATAGTATAGAAATAATCATACATAAAAAGAAATATAAAAACAATCTTTGTCACATTATACACACTTCAGCAACAGCAGCAATACAATGGAATAAAAGCATGTGATCCTGTAAATCTATTTTAAATTGGAGAAGAAACTAAAGATAAGGAAGTAAAACATCCGTAGATTTTGTTAACAGGAAAAACATCCTAAAAAAAAAAGGCAATGACAAGGGCTCAAACTGATTTATCTATTTACTGTATCTAATTAAAGACAAATGTCCATGAAGGGGTTAACTTTTCTGCCTTCCATACAATTTATGACATGAATTAAATCTATTGTAGAAATAGGCTTAATACATCTGCCTGTATAGACTAGGTCCATTTCTATTGATTCCAGAAAAAAATATACCATATTTTAGTATACGTACCTCTAAATTTAACCAGAGTGAGGCACTGACTTTTTCACTCCAGCAATTTAGGTTGCAGTTATACACTAAAAGTGGGTTAATGTCACATACAGAAGGAAAGACATGCAACTAGCATGCAGAACCATGCATGCAAGTAGAAGAAAGCACTTTTTTACACAACAGTAACAGTAAAGTCCTGTAAAAATGGACACTGGAAAAGCAAGCTTTCAAGGTCATGGAAGAAATGAAACCCTGGAATAAAAAAACACCTACAGTTAGTGTGAATGAAAATCAAATTAAAGTCAAAACGTTGGTTGATAAAAATTGCAGTTTTTCATTTAGCTGTGCAAAAAGGAGAAAATTGTTTGTATACATTAGAAAACAGGTATTTACATCTTCTGCAAAAAAGGTCCATAATATTTTCTCTTATTGTTTGAAACTAAATTAGATTTTTTTTCACTTTAAATTACCAGAGTTGCTTAAATTTGATTTAAATGTGAAAACTAATGAGCAACATATTTTCTTTACAGGATAATTTATATTACTTATTCAAAAGTAGGAAGTGGAAGAGTTTTAAACTCTGGCATTTTCGTTTATCTCTCCAAAATGTTCTTAAAATAGTCTGCTGGAATTTTGGCCCAATTCTTTGTGACAGAAATGTTGTAAGTCAGTCATGTTTAAACAATAAAATGTTCAAAAACACCTTTTTAGCTGTGCCACAGATTTTCTTTGTGGTTGAGATAAGAGCTTTGTGATGGCCACTAAAAACATTGACTTTGTTCTCCTTAAGCCCCTGTGTAACTAATTTGGCAGTATGCGTAGGGTAAATGTCCATTTGGAAGACCCATTTATGCCCAAGTTCTAACTTCCTGGCTGATCCCTTAAGATGTTACCTCAAGTATTTCACACAATGCTCTGTCTTCCTGCTGATATTGATTTTGTGAGGTACATTATTTTAATCTGCAGCAAAACACAAACATAACAGGATGTTGCCACATATCTGCTTCTCAACTGGGTTGGTGTCTGTGGGCTTACAAGCATATCCTGTTTTATTAAAATGCAACAATGGTCATTAAGGCCAACTACCGCAATCATAAAGATTTGGCAATATGATTAGTTTAACTAAAACCTTAATCTAAGTTATGCAAAATCATTGTTTTGAGCTCTTAATTATGCTTTTAAACCTCTTTAAAATGATGCCCATGTTGAGTAGCCATCCATCCATTTGTCCGTCCGTCAATCCATCTATCCATCCATTCATCCATATTCAGCTTATCCATCAGCTCGTGCTTAACTCCAGTAGTCTATAGGCGAATGGAGGGCTACACCCTGGACAGGTTTCCAGTCTGTCACAACCATGCACACACACACTCACACCTAGGTAAAATTCAGAGATGCCGGTTAACCTTACAGTCATGTTTTTAGATTGTGGAAAGAAGCAGGAGTAGGTGGAGAGAACCTGCAAACTCCATGCAGAAAGACCCTGGGGTGGGAATGAAATCCCAATCCTTCTTGCTGCAAGGCAACAGAGCTACAAACTACACCACTGTGCAGCCCCTTGTGTCTTACTATCCCTCCTGAATTCTGCTCTCAGAGTAGCAGCCCCTCCAACTCCTTAAACACAAGTGGCCATTACCAGTCTACAAAGAGCAGTGATTACCTGCCCCTTCCAGGAAGCACCTACCTTGATCCCACCACGCATGCCCAGTTAACAACACACCCACTTTCTCTAATTATTAAGTGGTAAGATGAGACAGAGTGAGTTCATTTCTGATTAAAGGTGACAGCAAGTGGCTCATTAAGCTGTGAATCCTCACAGTGACAGCAACAGTTTCTTTTTTTTTTTTTTTTTTTTAGTTTTACAAAAATGCTAAAGTCATGAACATTTATTTATGGCTACAAATGTCTCTGACTTTGTTCAATCTTGCTAAATAAAAGCAAAAAGTGGCATGATACTGCGCAGCAAGAGCTCAGGAGTGATTTCATAAAAATAATTTGTATGGGGTTGGTCCTCCTTTTTTCGTCTCTCATATTTTTGATATTTAAAAACCATTAAAATCAATCTTCTACCATGAAGAAATGCAATTATCCTTTGGAAAAATCTTACAATAACTGTGATTAAACCACTATTTTAGATTTCACCTCTCTTGACCCGCACATATACCAGATCACTGCCAGACATAAAAAAAACACTTAAATCAAACCTGTATCACAACATGAAGCTGGCTAAATGATCTTAAAATGCAATACTTTACAGGATACATTACAGGATCTAAAAGAAATTTAGGAACAACTGAGAAACCCAACTCTTGACATTGATTTATCTGGAAAGGAAGACGGATCCATTTCTAAAGCTCTAGAAATCTCACAAACCACAGTGAGAACATCCATAAATGGTTGCCCCGTAAAAATTCAGGATATTTTCAGTATCCTGAGGAGTTCCAACAAGAACCCAGAAAAACTACTAAAAAGTGAAGAGCTCACATTTCACAGCTGAGACCAGTGTTCATCATACAGTGATGAGAAAGATAATACATAAAATGATATCAGTGTGTGAGTATAAGATCCAACAGAACAAAAGGCTGAACAATAGAACACAAATACTCAGCTGTCATTTTCCAACAAACATGATGATAGATGTATTTGTTGAATGATGAGAAAGGGAAACTTTTTGGAAGGTATGTGTCCTCTTACAACTGCCATCAAATCAACACAGCATTACAGAAGATGATCATTTACACAGGATGGTGCTAGTGTGATGGTGTTGGGCTGCTTCATCTTTTCAGGTCCTACACACTATGAAGCCATAAATTCTGTTCTATTCCACATACCCTGAAAGAGAACGTCTGGCAATTAGTCCATGACCTTCAGCTCAATTGTACTTGGGTTATGCCGTAGAAGATATCAGACGCTTTGCAATGAACTACTTGTTCAAAGTCCAAACTGATTGAAGTACTTTGGAATGGCCTCAAAGAGACTGTTTATGTTAAAAAATTATGTGACATAAATAAATCAATTCTGATAAAAAAAGTGGGACAGTATTCCTCTACACTAATGTATGGGATTTATCACTAGTTGTAATTGTTGTTGCTTGCAAGGGTAGCAGACACAGTTATCAGGTTTTAAGTCAGTTAAAACTTCTACCTGAACAACTAAAATTGTTTTCACATAAGCTATTTTTGCATTCACTGTGATTTTTTTGTTTCTAACCTAAATGTTGTTTGTCTGTAACACTTATGAGTGCCAAAAAGCCAAAACAGGATAAATCAATAAGCGGACAAAAATGTTTTCATAGCACCACAGATTTGAAAACTGTGCACATCTTTTTTTTCAGTTCACTTTACTTTTTGGCAAATAGGTGAGTGGCACTTGTAGAAAAGTGTCTAGAAGTTCTTATTTTGCTGTCTTCCGACCTTGGTCGTCAGGAAGACTTAATGTCACAAGAAAGTGCTGGTTGTCCAATCTTCAAACCAGTAATCGAAGTGAGAGATGTTTTGCCTGCTTCTGAAAAACCTGTTGTTATATATTTTAAATCCCCTCTCTATCTTCAGATTCACTGAGCAGCGAAGACACCATTATTCTTTGCTGAGTCTAAAGGTGCATTTTGCACTTAGTACATCTATTAACATTTAGGGAACTACCATTGTGGCACGTACTAACATAATAATAAAAAACATCTAGATCTATCTACTCTATCGAACACATGAATAATAGTTCCAGAGAAATGTAAGGAGAGAAATTACAAAACGGTTCCAATATAAGAGCTGGAAATAAAAATAAATTTCTCTAGTAGTTTCTTTAAACCATTTTGTATTTCTCTTTTGTTACTGTTTTTTTTTTAGGACAAAAAGGGAAAAGAAAATGTGTGTGAAGCTGTACAGACACTCAGGAATAAAATGAAAGTTTGGTATAAAAGGTGAAGGGATTTTTGCTGTGCCCAGGTTACTCCATATGAGCCAGAGTACTGGGTCCCAAGCTTGGGAACATGTGTCAGACCACATTAGGAAAACCAGTGAACAATGGACTCAGCCACGAACAGGTGGTGGTTACTTGAATCTCTGAGAGTTGGATGTGTATTAATGGCTGTGCATGTGTGTATATATGTGTGTATGACAGGGACTGGGAGGGAGATGGGCCTATCTGCCATCTGGAGTGCTAAAAAAATCCCAGGTGAGGCGGAAACTCAAATGTGCTGTTTCTGTCAGTTCGCTGACCAGCCTCTCTCATAGATTCAAACACTTTTTAAAGATGACCCCCCTGGTTTCATGCTATGATTCCAGTGAAGACACATACCAGTTTGAGAGTGTGAAATGAGCAATTACAAGGTGCACTGCTTAAGCCTTTGTTCAGTCTTAACATTGGACTACTGGGAATGTTCCCCTATTAGCTAATTCTGAAATATATATTTTTTTCTTACCATTGGGCAACAGATTGGCTCTTATTCATTAAAAGCTATATTTATTAAGGTTGAAGGGAAAAAATAGAATCAACAAGTAAGACAATTTGTAAGACAATTGTTTTATCCATACAGTGCAAATGTCATGATCCAGGTCTTTTAGTTTTGTTTTGTTTTGGTTTTCTCCTTTGTTTTCCCTTCCACCAGATGGCGACAGAGGAAAACAGGTGTGCGGTGTGGCTTCTGGTTCTCAGGTATTCCTCATCAGCGCTCATCACCTCCTGTGTATATAAGCTGGCTGCAATCTCTAGTCGGAGCGGAGTGTTTGTGAATCGATGGTATCTCTAGTCCTCTGAGTTACCTGGTGATCTGAGGTCTCTCTTGCCAACCCTGTTTCTAGTTGAAATTAATACCTTGTGTTTCTCCTCGTTGCCTTCAGGCTCTGCAGGGAAGTCTGGACGCCGTCTGCTCCTGGCTTCTCCTTTCAAGCTTCCTTCCTCGAGACGCCGTGGTTTCTACCCAATGGATGCCCGAGTTCATCGACTACTTCCTAGTAGTACTTCTGGACCTGTTCAGCCCTTCTACGGATTACAGCTCAGTTCCCGGTTCATCAACAACAACTAAGCCAACCTGTCCGTTCCCCACCGCTCATCGCTGTTACCTCTGGACCCATACTGGAAACAAGAACCCAGACTCTGGTTTACCCCACTCTAAGTCTACCTACCGCCTCTTCACAGTAAGAACCAATCCAACATTTCCGTGAACACAGTTTGTCCCCACCGGCCGTGAACTCACCAGTACTCTCTCCATAGTGGCTGTCTCTTTGGACCGAATTCTCTCTCTCCGGACCTGGCCTGATTCTCCACTTTGTCTATGTTCTACAATAAACCGTTTAAACCAAAAGTGCTTCCGTCTTGGTGTTCTGTATGTGGGTTCGCCAATTGAAAAGTAAACCCATCATGACAGCAAAATGTCAGAGGTAAGTGGAATTGTAGGTCAAATTTGACATTCGAACCGTTTGATCCATTTATTTTAAAAGGACTATGGCATATTCCCACAATGAATGTGCCAAAGCCTTTACAAAGTATTGTCACTGTGTATGGGGGATGTATGGCAGATAATCAAAAACAGAATAGAATAGAATAGAAAAATCCATGTTGTGAACTTTGACTTGAAAAAATCAGATATAAATCTTGACTGTACAACAGGCATGCCCAAAGTCGGTCTTCGAGGTTTTCAGGTGTGTTTTCAATGTCTTTTGGCTTCAGCACAGCTGATTTGGTGATTGTAGTTCAGCAAAAGCCTTTTAACCAGATATCAATTGAAATTGGCTGTGCTGAAGATAGAAAACCTCTAAAACTTGCAGGAAAGTAGCCCTTAAGGACTGACTTTGGGAATCCTAACCGTACAGGTAATATGTGATCATGTTGTCCATTAAAGGTCCTACGGCACTACTTTGGTTATTATGGTATTGTCGCTGTGTGAGAGCTTTTTGTGTTGGACTAATGGTTATAGGTCCTTCTCTGTTAAATTTTATTTAGGGTTGTGCAGTTCTCAAATGTTGGAGTCTGGCAATTAACTCTGTATCTCTTGCCACTTGGCTCCATTCTCGGGTCTTCTATCAGAGACCTGGGAATTTGAGGGTTCTTAGCTGTTCCTAGGACTGCGCTCTTCTGGACTGAGGTTTTAGATGTTGTTACTGGAATCTGCTGCAGCCATCTCCCAGTATGGGGGTCCCTGCTCGGAGTATATATATAT
>JAUZNJ010029840.1:0-15169 GCA_034780135.1 Jordanella pulchra
CGGCCCACAATAAAAAGCCACTCTGCAATGTACATTTTTTTTTTTTTTGTTTTGCTTTATTGGGGGTCTGGGGACTCAGAACCAGTCAGTAGCTGGTGTGACCACTATTTGCCTCATACAGTGCAACACATCTTCTTTACATAGAGTTTATCAGATTGTCAATCGCGGCCTGTGGAATATTGGTCCACTCCTCTTCAATGGCTGTGCGAAGTTGCTGGATATTAGTGGGAACTGGTACACGCTGTTGTATATGCTGGTCAAGCACATCCCAAACACAAACATGCTCAGTGGGTGACAATTCCAGTGAGTATGCTGGCCCTGCAAGAACTGGGTCATTTTCAGCTTCCAAGAACTGTGTACAGATCCATGCAACAATGTGCCGTGCATTATCTTGCTGAAACATGAGGTGATGTTCATGCATGTATGGCAATGGGCTTGATATAATTGTTTGCTTTTGTACAACTTACCATATCTATATATTTCCATTTTATTTTTCTGTTGACTTTCTTGCAGTTGGGATTATTTTTGTACGTGACTGTTGCACTTGTAACCCAAAATTTTAAACAAAATTATATTTATACCTACTGTAAATAAAATCCATGCAAGGATATTTTTCACTTTAAATAACACTAGAAGACGCATACAAATAAATGACAGCATGCTACACCGCCAAATATAGCTTTGTAAATGATTTGATAAATGGTCTGTTGATTCCAGGAGCCTATATTATTGGTAGAAAATGGGGGGAGCAATTTTTTTTTTTTTTTTTTTTTTTTGAGGCTTGCGCCTGCCCTGCCTGTACGAGAACTACTCTGAACTCATTTTCAACCGATTTAGATCGGCTACTTTGAAATGACAAAATTCCGAGTGCATCTGAAAGCATCACAAAGCTCGGTTTCTCCTCGTTATGTGGAACAGGTCAGTAATCACAGCGGGACTGGCATACGGTCAGATACTAACAGAGGGGAGGGCAACACGCATCAAAGAGTAAGAGGAAGCTGTAAAATTTCTTTGCTCCAGACACCAAAGAGAGAAACAGAGACTCAAATGTTTTTCTATGTATCTAGTACTGCTTCAGTTTGACTATTGGATAATTCACTACAAACTAAACCGATATTGCCGCGACCACCTGGATCAAACCGGCTGCGGAAGGTGACAGCCTAAATGTAATGGACCCTCTGCTACCCACAGACTCAGAGATGATGGAGCGAGAGCAGGACAGGGATGCTCGGAGGAAGATTCAGTTTTCAGTGCCCTCCTCCGTGCCTCTGCAGCTGGATCCGCTGCAGGTGGAGATGGTGAGCCCCACAGCTTACTGTTTGTAGATACACCTGTGCTTCGTGCTTGCAGAGATTCTTAAAGGGTCATAGGTAAAATTTATATAGTGGTCCTTGACTTGCTAGTGAAATGTATTTTTTTTTTTCAAAACTCATCTTGATTTACGTCTGGCATTCATTTGCTCTTTTGGATCTTCTAGTCTAGTTGGTGTATAGTGTTCATGTGGAGTTGGCTTGACAGTTACATAAAATAATTATCAATTCAGTCTAGAATACATACTGCAAATCAGTTATAGCGAATCAGAAAAGATATTTTTGTAAGAGTATCGGAAGGAGCTCTTCTTTTGACTGAATGATAAATATCACATTGTCTGGAAAAGTTGCGAAATTATTTCTCATTGTCTTATTTGTTACATCACAAAACCTGGCATTTTACTAGTTTTGAGATCCCCAAACACAGCAACTCCCCAAACACAAACTCAAAGAGAGATATTTCAATCAATTATTTATGCCAGTTTTGATTATGGCTCATAGCTGATAAAGATGATCACAATATCCGTCCATCCATCTTCTCCCGCTTATTCCATCTGGCTCACGGTGAGGCCCGTGCCTACATTCATAATATCTATTATCTCTTTCTTGTGCATCTTTTTCCACCATACTTTTTCCTTCAACTCAACTCTTGATTAATATATTATTAATATATGATATACACTGCACTCAATGGCTTAAAAGCTTATTTGGCAATGACTTTTTAAAGATATTGCTCTTGGTTTTTCTTATTTGTTGGACTTATTTAAAGAAAGACATGATTTTTTGTATAGGTGTGACATGGTGAGGTAATAAAGGCTTGGAAATACCTGGCACACTAAATAGGCTTAGCTCTGAAAATATTGATCTTTGCCGCTTTTTATTTTTGCATAGATGATTATAATAATACTAGGGTTTTTACAGAAGTTTCAGATGCACTCCTCCTCTTTTTACTGCAAAGGTTAAAATGCACTTACATAACTTTGTAGCAAGACTTTACCAAACTCTGTCTTTCACTCCACATTACTCTGTGGGCAGCAGCTCTGGGATTAAGCTGAGCTGTGTAGCCTTGCAGTTTTTGGAGCCTTTAAAAGTAATGAGGATTGTCTGCCCTTCATAGGGGTGGAGAATGAGGAGGAAGTGAGGGATAAAGCGGCCATCTGTAATGCTGGGAATGAGATTTGACTAAGCATAACAGAAGCTCTGTAACCACATATGTGAAAGGAAAGAAGGTCATATTATTACTCATGTAAAGGGAGGAGGTGGTGGTGTGCTTGTTATGTAAAAAGAAGCTTTTGCCTAAGGCTGAATAATTCTACATCAAATCCAGGTAAAACATTCAGGCCTATAGAAGAAATTGTATTTTTGTTCGCATTTTGCCATTAATTGTTTAGAAAACTGTTTCCTAGAATATTTGATGGCTTTCTTCACTCCACATACTACTTCTCTATTCCGCTTGTAAAAAAAACAACTTATTGAAGGAGACAGATGCCATGTCAGAGATCTGAATTTTCCCAAGTGGATGATGAGAATCTTTCAAAGGACATCTGTTTGGAAGCCTTGTTCTTTGCTGGAATGTATAAATAAACTGATAAATCAATCATTACTAGTCACTCAAATACTTCTTGCACATCTGCTGTTTACAGCTTACTAGTCCCCAGTGTTGAGCTCCTTCCTTTGCCCCTTCTAGTCAAGAGGCATGTCCTCATTTGCTCTATAAATCTCCAATTAAAGTGACTTCAAAAAATATTTTTACACCTTGAACTTTGTCACATGTTGTGACCTTAGCACGAGAAATATGAACATATATTAAAGAGATACTGTTTATTTGAAGCCTTTAGAGGTTTGTTAGAGGATATTAGTGAACCGACCGAATTATGAAGACCAAGGAAAACAGCTGACAGGTCAGGTAGAAAGTTATGGATAATTTTAAAGTAAGGTTTGGTTAATAAATGATATTCCAAGGTTTAAACATTTTACTGAGTAATTTTTAACCAGAAGTCTGAAAATGGCAAGACTATGAGCCAAGGATGCTCTTAAATGAGATGGTACATCTCAAGGGGCTCTTCTTGAAATAAACAAACAAACACACAAATAAACAAAAAAACTCAATACAGTAACGTAGGTAATTAAACAATTAGAAAGAGGAGCTGCCAAGAGGCCAATGGTAACTGTGGGGAAGTTGTTGATTAGTCTATTTTTTACTAGAGTGCTTGTAGAACTGGGTCATCCTTTCTGGTGCAGCACTGGACTGGTTTAAATCCTTCTTGAAGGACAGGGACTTACCTGTGTAGGCAACTACATCAGAGCCCAAAAGAATCAAGGTGGCATTCCCCAAGGGTCTATCTCGGGGCCCCTCCTTTTCCCCTCTAACCCAAATCTTTTTAAAGAACAACACAGTTTACCGTAAATATCAAGATGACACACAGCAGTACATTACCATGTCATCAGGTGTCTGTGAACCCATTCGAACGCTGGGTAAATGCAAAGAAGGATTTAAACCAACACTAGAGCCTCTTTCCCACTGAAATTAGTGGGTTAACCCAGGTTTTTTAAAAACATAGCTTAACCTGCTAACAATCAACATTTGGTTCCCTTCCCATTGGCAAAAAGCTGGATCTGACCCCTGCTGGCAAGCTGCATGTCCTTTGTCCCCACACCGCTGTGTTTGATGATGTTAGCAGTGCAACATAATCAGGAAATTAAACAATGCAGAGCAACATGGAAGGAAGCAAGGGCATAGTAAGTGGGCTTTGTTATTTAATTCTTTTGTCCCACCGAATATCTCTCACCAGTGCTGTGCCATCTTATTTTGGATGTAAGCAGTTTTGAATGTAAGCAGAGTTGTTTTGGCTTGCTTTTACTCAATAGTATCACATAAATTAGCAGCCCTCTGACTTTGTCTCTGGGTTCTGCCCTGGATTCCTCTCTGACAACTGATCACCTGGTTCTGACCCTGGCTCTGCCCCAGGCTCTGGATTCTGATTTTGATTGTCTTCAGATCTCTGACCTCCCGGCTCTGTCCCTGGATCTGTCCCCGACCTTGATTACTGGCCTGTCCCCCAAGGTAATCCTGCCAGCTCACACCTGTATGGTTCTCTTACCTCTTCTCTACCCCACCAAACGAGCAGTCTCCAGGAGAATTGGCCATCAAGCTTACCTGAGCGGATCCAGCTCCTTCCTCGTTCATAGCAGTGACGTCACTCACAAACCAGCTTCTCCTTTTACTGGTTTTCTTCCAAATCATAATGAGGTTAGTGATCCATTATCCATCAATCAAGATCCATTCCGTCGTCTGTTACTGGACACTGACATCTCAAATCTGTCCCGAGAAGAACCAGTTGCCGTCCCTGATGATCATTTTATTTTCTGCTCCGGTTGCACATTCTAATAAATTGTTCGATTTTTCCTGTTGTATCTGGCTTTAATTTTGGTCCTGTATAAGCTTGCATTGTAGGATTGCTTGCCGAGTCATTCAACGCGGGTTTGTGAGCTGTTCCTACTGCTACTGAAAGCAAATTGTTCCTGAATTTAAGTGGGTTTTTTGGCCAGTGGGAAAGGGTTATAGGTAACTTTTTAAACTTCATAAAATGTTTTCATAACTTGTTTGATTATATGTCAACTTACAACTAGTTGAATGATTGCAGTCAGTTGAAACCAATGGGTGAGCATGACAGATGCCAAGCAGATTAAGAACCAGTGTGGGGATTTTATCATTCTGAATCACAGAAGGGTTTAAGTTGAATATTATTGTCTTTCCATATAAGCTTTGATATCCTTCACAAGTTTATGTAGAGGTGGTGTCTCTTCAAGCAGAGCGTGTTCGTATGCATGCCCACTGACTATGTTTTTAAGTATAAGAGAACACACCACCTACTAGAGGGGTTGCTGACAAAATTGATAGTTTTTGGCATTTCTACTAGTGCGTTGTGCATAGAGATCACTTTTTCTTTTGTGTCTTCTTGCTTAGACTATTGTAACTGTCTTTTTCCTTGTCTGAACAAAACAGAGCTTCTGCAGATGGTCCAAAATGCACGCACCAAACTAACCATTTTACCATAATTTAAAAAACCTTTTTCACCTTTTAAATATTGTTGCTTTCCATTCTCATATGCTCTTATACGCAAGAGCTCTGCTTTGTTCCTATATGCCTTTTCCACGACTAAAGTCATTAGATAAGACTCTTCTTATCGTCCCGTATACGCGTTTTAAGACTAGAGGAGATTGCTCTTTCCAGACCATTGTACCAAGGCTCTGGAGTGATCTCCCAACCTTTTTACTCTCCCTTGATTCTGTAGATGTTTATCAAAACTGTTATATCATGATGTTTTTTTATTGTTTTGTCTTTCAATTCTGTAGACTTGTAAAGCACTTTATGATCCCAATATAGATGACAGGTGCTATATAAATAAAACTTTAATTACTACCTCACTTGCTGTTAAAAGGTTAAAAAAATGTAATGATTCATTGTTCTGTGCACAGGGCCTTAGCTTGCTTAAGGCATTAAATAAGAAACAGCCAGGGAAGAAGGCTGCAGATTAAAATGAAAAAGATTAAATGAGGAAAACAGAGCCTTGAATTAAGGGCCAGGTCAGTTAGAGTCAACGACTTTTCACCCCATAGTATATGGGAGCTCTTAATACTAACAGGGTCTTCAGTGTAGATACAGGATTATTCAGTTTACTAAACACAGGAACTACAGAAAATATTTTTAGATTTCATTTAATAAGCTTAAACTGGTTTCCAGTGGAGTTACCATCAAAGAGTTACTCTATAGATTATGCACAATATTGTGCAGCTTTCATTCCTATGAAAACAAATGCTTTCTCAAAGCAGCATAAGCAGATGCAATGTTGAACAGTCATGGCTAAAAGTTTTTAAAAGTTTTAAAATGTTTTTGATTTCATCTGTTTCTTTGATAAAAAGAACATCAGTCCATCTTCTGTATCGTATTCTTTCTTTCAGGTTGTCAATTCATTGCAGGAAAACACAAAAACACACAACCATCTGCACATACATTCACACCTAAGGTCAATTTATAGAGTTCAACCTGACGGTAATGTTTTTGGACAATGGTGGAAGATAAAGTCTCAATGCATGCATGGGGAGAACATGCAAACTCTATGCCAAACCCAGGACATTTTTGTTGCCACCATGCAACCATCCTGAAGAAGAATTAAATCATTTCACAGGTTTCTTTATAAGTAAATAAGTAGTTAAATGCTTGTAAAGATTCAATATTTTTAAAGTGAATCCTTCTGTAGCATCCTCTAGCTTCTGGGCCATATCATGGCTGATTGTTGTCAACTCTTGTGTCATGTTTAACATGCCAACTTTTGGATTTTGCTTTCACCTGCTTTTTTTGTCCTGAGGTTATATTGGCCTTTAGAGCTGCGAAGTTTCGCGACCACAGGTCAAAAATATTGCTGTTATGTTTTTACTTGTTTCGTGGGTGGGTTGAGAGATCAAGAAAAACCCTAAATGGAACGTTTCTGACATAGGTTCCATATAGGACATGTATGCATGATGCAGGCTAAAAAGGTATTTATTAAAGAACAATTAATGCCTAAGTCTGAGCTTCAATAACAATTGAGAATCAGTGAAATTAACATTATGAAAAGGGTTAAAAGTCCACTTCTAAAACTTGGGGACTTCAGCTATTCACATCGAGGTCTGTTATCCACAAATTGAGAAAACTTTGAAAAATGGGGACACTTCTAAGTAGGGCTAAACAATATGTCCAAAATTTCAGTCAATACGATATAATTTAGATATCAATGTAAGAATAATAAAAGCCTTAGAAAGACAGCCAAGAATGCCTACAATACATGACAATACAAACTTATGACTAATATTCTGCAATTTTTATAAAAATCCTCCAACATAACCTTTAATAAATATTGGTACCTCATCAGTCAGTGACCAATGCTATGTTTATAGACTGTGATGTATATTGAAATATTGAAAATGTATGTAAAAGTCATATCGCCAATATTGAATTAAACCACATGGCGATATATTTTGATATTGAAATATTCTCCAGCTGTACTTCTAAGTCTACTAAAATCACTCTGTGTGCTTTTATGACTCCTTTATGAGCTCAGAACCTAAAGTAAGATCTGAACCACTGAATGCCTCATTTGCTCATGATTCAAAAACAAGAAAACACCTGAACATAAATTATCTATGAGACAGTACCAGACAAAACCACCACTGACAAAACAGATCTTAAAGTATGGTGTCAAATATCCATTGAACGGTCTTGTTACCTCAAAGAGCTTTGGTAGACCTGTGAGACAAGGGTGGAACATTTCAGAGGGTATAGGGAGGTATATGTCTAATTAAATCATGTGTAAAGCTAACAGAGAAGTAGAAAATAAAATAAATCCAAGCAACATAAACGTGGACGTGGTAGCTTTATAGTCTGGGAGTTATTTGGTTCTTTATGACATGGATGGCTTGGAGTAACTGTCTGCAATATGAATTCTGCCGCAAGCAAAACCTCCTGTTGGCTTATCAATCGTTGAACTGACCCCCAAGTTTAAACTGTATCTAGCTCTGCTCCCTGATGCTGTAATTGGTGGGATCTATGGAAAACTGTGCAGATGCGCTGTGGAGTTTAGGTTTAGTGAGCTTGTTGTCCATCCGGCCACAGAAACAGTGGGCTGCCCAGAGAGTGTTGCACTTGCCTTGCTAAAGACTTAATGTATTATCTATAATGTACCAACATCCAATAGCAAAATCCTGGTAAATAATGCCTTCCCATTAGAGAATCACTAAATTCACTTTGCTCTTCGGTCTCAAGTCTTTGTATCTTAGAAGAGTCTGATGCTCTAAATAGGGATAAACTGATAGCATGTGCTGCTAGTTTCAGTGCTTCAGTGTTGCTTGTTTGTACCAGACTATCTTAGGTATGAATCTGAACCCACTGCTATGAGTAGTTGGCAAATGCATTTCTCTTTATCTCGTTCATGTTGATGTTGCTTCTAATATCCTACTTGTACAGTGTCCTTGATTGAGTCTTCTGAAAGGTGCATACTTATTATTATTATTGTTATTTTTATTACTATTATCCTCTAAATCAGGGGTGTCAAACTGTCCATTCATCTCATGAAGTCTTATTCAGCCTTAACCTGATGACTTAATGAGATGACTATAATCTGGTGTGCTACTGCTTGGTTGGAAAGAAAGCCAGCAGCCACACGCCCTTTCTGGAACCAGTTTGACACCCCTGCTCTAAATTAAAAACTATTGTTGCAGTGCTTGATGTTTCTTTTCTTTAGTGTGGGTGGGTACCATGCTCCAGTGCAGTAGCAGTGGGTGCTGCATTCATTTACATTCTGGGTCACCCTGCTGTACACATCCCAGTACATGAGCCATGTCCAGTGGGGTGCCATGATACACTGTCATTGTGGGTGGATGCCAAGTCCAGCTAGAAACAAAACGAGCCTCTCTACCAGAAAGTGATCTAAAACGTTATGGTCAATGGCTGCACTTACTTTGGTCTGGATAAAACACAGTGGAAGAATTTCTAGGAGTTAACGTGACTCCCAAAATAAGACGTTACAGTAGAAATAGCCCTCTGTACCTTAAGCAACTTGGATTATTTGCCTCTCCGCTGCTCCTTACAGCTCAGAAAGGTGAAATGCAAAAAAAGTCATGTTCATTTTAGAATGAGGCTTTGGACTATTGAACATCAATCCAGTTGTTATTTTCTTAACCTTGGTAGGATTGTTTCCTTATTGTCTCTAGTTAAAGAGTGACTTGAATTCAACAACTTTTGACCATGTCCATTGCTGATATATCAGTGTGTTGTGGCTGTTGTTGCTGGGTGAGCTAAACCCTCTCTATACTTCCCTCTCCTCCAGATTTCAGAACCTTACCAGTGTTACCCTGCTTACGGTTTCTATGAAATATACTTGTTTGTGTGAATAAGACAGCTGGTCTCTAAACTATCTACATCCTAGAGTCACATCCTTTTTCTGTAAACAAGAAAGATAACTAACGGAACTGTTGCTTCACAACCCCTCCAACAAAAACAGATTTCTTACGTTAAAGTCTTTTTTGAACAAATTTCAAAGAAAGAGAAAAAACACAACTCCCCAAGGTGCATGCTGGATCTCTTTTTTACACTTTATTGTGAGGGGCTGTACAAGCCATAAATCATACAGCCACTCTCATATACATATATTTTAACTCTCATATACACATATTTTCTCTCTCACATACATATTTTTGATGTTGTGCAATTTTACCAGCAGATAAGGAATATATTAAACAACTAGTACTAGAAGTTACAGGTAATTAATAGGTCATTCAAATGAAGGGTAAAACCAATTAATGATGTAATATATTATTAGTTAGATAATTACAACCGATATCTTCTTACTCACCAAGGTTCTTTTGTCTTTTCTCAAGGTTGGGCCTCTGGACCGGCTTATTAATAAAATCCAGTTGTGCTTCACCAGTTCAGTAATTTAGAGCATGGCAATCAACAGAGTTATTAATCACCAACCAAAGAAATCATCTCAGTTTCTTCAAGTGTTAACAAAAGTGAGGGCGGATCTGGGTCTGAGTGATGAATCTTTCACGGCATAAATAACCACACATGACCAAAGGTTGAAATATTGGTACCTTTATTGATTTTAATCCCTATTACAGTATTATTGTAATTATTATATGATAACTATGCAAACTCTACACACTACTGAAAATAAGCACAAGGTAAATGAAAAGCCAATAAAGAGGGGGGAAAGGATCTGAAAGTTCGTTCAATGAGTCTCTAAAAACTGTTCAAGTTTTAAAGCTTGGTTTATTAATGTATTTAACTTATACAGAGATCTTAACTGCAATCATATAGTGTTGCTTCATTCGGTTTTACAGTGAATAATGATCAGTGACTCAGAAATGCATTAAAATATAGCAGCACTGGAGAAAAATAGGTTAGCTCAGATACTGTAACATCAGAAGACCGGGGTACAAGGCGGGGCCAGCTAGATCAATGGGTCGTAAATTCACAAAATGGGAACCACCATATGGCCATAAATGAAGCGGCTAGAAGCCAGCGATGCTAGCCAATCCAACGGTAGTACCTTGACTCTTCAGACAAAAGGGAAAGATAAACAGAGAAAAAAACACAGTGCCCATTGTTCAGTCAGGCTTTGTGGGCATTAGCGTTCAGTTCAGAACTCTTATTTAAAAACCATAAGCAGTGGAATTAAATAGCTTCTTTCAAATAAAACATAAACACAACACATGCAAACAAATATCTGTTCTAAAGGAGAGTTACTGTTGGCTCCGTGGAAAGGAGGGGACGATGTCCAATTCAGTCGGTCTCGGGAGCCCAGTCCATTCGTCCAACAGGCAGCTCTCTGGGAGGCTTGGATCAATCCGATTCAGTAGCAAAAGAGGCAGATCTGCAGAGGGTAATTTGATCACTTACAGTAACTTAAGAGGACGCCTCCTCAGAGTGTCGACTGACAGCTTCGTAGCAGTGGCAGCTCAGACAGCTTCAAAACAGTTGCCAAATCAGTGGGCAGGGTTCAGCGCTTTGCAGTGGAACCTCGGCAAATGGCAGTAGGGCCTGGGCTGTTCCATGGGCAGATGGTTGACCAAGTTAAAAACTGGAAAGTTTTCCTCAGTTTGAACTGCAGGAAGAAAGTCAGTACGTTCAGTTCTCTCTGAATCAAAGGCAGGATGTAGTCTGGTCCGGCCACATAATGTGGCTTCAGCTGAAAACCGGTGAGCCTCTCTTGTCAGACCCGTGCGTCAGGGAAGTTGGCGGCTTAAGTAATCTCTGTCGCAGGAATGTGACGTCAGGGGAGAGTCTCTCTCGATTCGTCATTGACATTTGATCTTCGACATTTATCTCTTACATACATATACTTTTTCACTTTCTGAGCTTAGATTACCAACCTCTGCATCAGAGCATGACGCTATTATCGCCATCTGTCTATGTTCATTTGAAAATTGTGTATTTGAAGCAGTTATGATATTTTTTTAACCTTGGCATAAAACTTGGTGCATTCATGCTTATACTTTTGAAAAATCTTTAAAGTCAATCTCTCTGGTTTTTGTAACATTTAGTGAATAGCTGATAATTAAAACCTACCTAAAACAAGAAAAACATACTTAACACTTAAGACTGTATCAATATGTGCCAGTATTAATGCCAGATATTAATATCACCATTTTGACAAACACACAATATGTTCCAATATCATAGTGTCATTGCCTTTGGACACCATGAAAACTGACCACAGTGCTAGCATTGCTTCCTTGCCTCAGTTAAACACCCATAACCCTGTGCTGCATCACAATCACTGTAATTTAAACAAACAAATCAATTATCGATGCTATCCCCTCCCCCCTCTGTAGCAAAAACATGGAAATATACATTGGTTTTGAACGTAAGCCTAGTTTTACTTATTGCACTGTTGGGGATATGCTTAAAAATGACCAACATCTGTCAATACCGATATTGATACCAATATATCATGCATCCCTTACTTACCCCTTACCCATACTTTAGTGGTTGGTCATTTTATATAGAACTTGTACGATAGCTTATATAGATGACATCACAAACATCTTATCTGGGCAAATTTGAACTTTATTTAGTGAAAACTGAATAATAGTCTTTTCTTAGGCTTTTTCTTAAATAATGTCATAGGTAGTTTTAACCATAAGAAATCCTCTACCCTTGGGTAAAACTCTTGGTTGTTCAACTACTCTGACATTTAGCGTTACTGATGATCACTCAGGTCTTCAACTTGCATTTGGTGTTTAGAGATTTACTCAGTTCAAACTCCTGAAACATACAAACCTACACAGATTTACACACCCTAGTTAGATAGAACCAAGTAAAAACAGAAAATTCCCTTTTTGTTTCTGCAAAGATTCGACGCCGGAGGCCAACACCTGCCACTCTCTTCAAACTGTCAGACCCCCCATCACCAGAGGAAGAAAGCAGCTCGCATCAGGTATAACTGAGCCAATCACTGCCACCGAGGAGTTACAAATCAAACCAGAGAACTTTTCTATAAAACTTTAATATTCTTTGATGATGAAGAGTTGTAAATTTATGTTTTCTGTTAGTATTTTGTTTTTCACCTCAACACATTGCAAATAATTAGTTTTTGTGATAAAGATGTGTAAATTGAGGATATTTTTTTTTAAACTTTAACCTTTTGCTCTTAAGCCGTAAAGGTAAAACTTATCAGAAACTAGCCAAAAAGGTACCAGTGTTAAATGTTAGCATTCAAATATCTGCTAATTATACTTAGACTTAGACTTAGACTTTTTTATTTGTCATTTTGTATGCACAGAGTGCATACAGAACGAAATTGCGTTGCATACAGCTTATGAACATTTGCATTGATATTTCAAGTTAGTTCTACAAAAAGTGCAGCAGTGGTCAAAGTGTAAACAGTGCAGTGGATAAAGAACTCAAATGCATTCTAAAATATTAGCTATAATTACTTAATTACCAAAATAAATGGGTATTTCTAAATTTTGCTTAGAATTTAAAATAAGCAAAATTATTAGCACTGCATTTATTTGACATATTGTCCCATTAAAACTAAAAATTTAATGTTTATGTTTTTGGAATTTTATATATCAGACCAACAAAAAGTTGCTTATACATAACTGCGTGCATTTAGTCCGTTTACTCTGATATCCCTTGAGAAAATTAGGTACAAAAACTTTAACTTTAAAGTGAATATGTTTTCAGGTGGTAGGTTGAGTAGATATGTGTGTATTAAACCTCAATCAATCAGCTTTGTTAACTCCTCACTGGTTTCAAGCAGAAGTGTCACAGATAAAATTCAGAAACCAGCACTGTTCAGTTCATCATCTGAAAAAATAAAATGACATGATAGAATTTCAAACCTACCAAGAAATGGCTGTCCAATTTAATTAGCCCCATAGGAACTCTGCAGAAGCTGCAGAGACCCACAGCTCAGGTGCAGAAATTGATGATCATTGGCAGTGTAATCCTTAGCACTAGCCTTTCTAGAAAATTAGCTATAAAAAAAGCTGTTCCAAAAGAACGTCAGTTTCTGCATCGTTCACAGTTTGCTACAGCCATGCAGGGAAAAAAAACAAACATTTTGACAAAGGTGCTTGCTACAGATGAAGCCTGAGCTGGCATTTGGCCCTCCTATAAATGCAGTGGCAGAAACCCATTTAAACTCACTAAGTCCACACTAAAGAAATATTCATGATGTGAGAAAGCTTTTCCTGCACAGGGACACTGTGGCAGATTTGATTTAGCTGGTAAAAAGAGAATGGTTTAGATCTAATCATATCCATTTGCTTGAAAGGCCTATACCTGATTATTTATTAAACGAAGCTTAGGCAATACTTACAAATAAATATTTACAAAAGCTCCACCTCCATTTTGGAGTGAGCTTGAGCTGTTTTGAAAAGTCAAGTGCTCAGGAATTTTAAAACATGTTCAAAGCTGAAGGAGAAATACCCTTAATGACTTTCAGCTGTGGTTACAGTAAAAAAATGTTCTCTGAAATTTTGACTTACATAAAATGACTTTTAAATTATAAATTGTAAAAGAATAATAAGATAAAACCATGCTTCCTTTTTTAGTTATGCACTATGTTCTATTGGGCAACTACTTAAAATCTTAATAACATGATTATGACGTTAAATGGATTTTGAAACTTTTGCAAGTTACTGTACACTGAAACGTGAGAGGAGAGCAGACTAATGTTTTTAATGGCCAGCTTTTGTAATGCAGAAAAAAAACAGTCCGGCTCTTCTTTAATAAGAAAAGTCTTTTTTCATTATAATTTAGGTTTCTATTAACCAAATATGTGAAAAATCGAATAGATAAAAAAGAAAATTAAACAATAAATAATAAAAGCTCAAGTGATATTTTGACAAACCAGAGTATGTTGACTGATCTTAATAAAAGTCGAAAACAGCAAAATCAAAACAACCATTTTTTTGGCCATTCTTTTTCATTCTCAGTTATAAATTAAAAATAGCACACATCTTTATGTAAATATTGCATTATATATTTTTTTTCTTAAAACAATGCTCCTATCCTGTCTCTCTCTTGGCATGCTGCACTGATTTAATCATAAAACATATGGTCTCTGTCTGTTTCAAACAATTATTCACATGCTTTATTTCTGCAGTGGGTTCTGGGTGAAAATGGAGCCATGAAAGCCAAACTGGTTCACATGGCAACCTACCAGCCACCCTCACTTAAAGGTAAATACATTTTTTTCAGAGTACAGTGCAAATAAGTTCTCATTTATATAACATATAACGCACAAACTGACAAAGAATATAATGCTGAATTGGGGTGTAAAGCAACATGGCTCCCAGCTGCCGGAATCCAGATTTTGGTATCCAAACAACAGTCTGATATAATGGTTTCTGTGTCATTTATAAGAGTGTGAAGCAGTGTGCAATGTCAGATTAGGAATAGAAACAGCTGCGAGCCCATTCTGGATCATCCTGGATTAGGGTCTGCAGCTGCAGCATGCTCTCTTTTACAAATACAAACATGCATAACACTGATTTTAATGCAAGCCAAAATATGTGTGTTGTTAGCCAGATAACTACTTCACTGGCACAGAAGAGCATGCTTGTTTGAAGTTATCCGAAAGATTCATATTGATGCCTGTAAACTGCAGATCCAGTGCTGGACATGGTTCTCTGCTGCGGAGTTCTTGATGATTTGGCCTGAGATGATGGAAAACTGAACTGTTGCTAGCATTTCAGGTCCAAATCTGATCTGATTGTAGTGGAAAACCGTCCTTGAAGCCAACTGCAAACCACTTGCACAAGTGTCCATCAAATGTGGCATATACCAAGGAGATGCTCTGTCCCCA
>JAUZNJ010029841.1:0-40604 GCA_034780135.1 Jordanella pulchra
CGATCATTCAAGATTTTTTTCTGACCACATTTCTTCCTGGAAGACGATGGTTCCCCACCATCCTTCCAGTTTTTAATAAAGTGTTGGACAGTTCTTAACCCATCTCTAGTAGTTCCTGCAATCTCCTTAGATGTTTTCTCTGCTTGATGCATGCCAATGATTTGACCCTTCTTGAACAGACTAACGTCTTTTCCACGACAACAGGATGTGTCTTTAGTTATGGTTGTTTAAGAAATGAGGAGTTACTCATTGCATCAGCTGGGGTTAAATAACTTGTTGCCAGATGAAAGATAATCGTGTATTCAGTACTTGTTCAATAGGAGGCTTGTACCTATTTGCTTAGTTAAATCCAGGTGGCGACTTTTATTTTGTCCAGGCGGTGTATGATCACTTTATGAAAGAGGGGCTAAAATAAATCATTAAAAATCCAAAATGAATATTTTATTAACACCCAGGTAAACCTCTGATCCCACTTATTTGCTTTAATTTTAAAATCTAACATTTGTTCCTGCTTTTTTTCTGTTTGTTTGTTTTCCGCTAAAGGTTTTCCAATGCCTTCTCTTACTATGGGATCGTCCTGCTGACCACTGAGCTGTTCCAAGCAGGAGACTCATGTGGAGGTGTGCTCCGCCTTCATGCCTGATAATCAGGTGAATCTTTTTTTAATGTCAACATACAAAGAAGTAAAACTGCTTTCCTTCCTTATATAGCGACACAGGGAGCCAAGATCGAACCAAGGTGTAGCCTTGAATGTAAATATTTGACATCCGCTGACTACAAGGATCTTTTATGGACAACCTTGGCAGAGTTCCCAGGTAAAGTTCTTGCCTGGATCATTTTCTGAGGTGTAGAGTTGAACTGAATTGTAATTGCAGCTGCATTGTGTCCCACGGTATGACATTAGGTTAATCAGCTGCAGTCTTCCCATCATTTGTCCGTTTTCATATGTTTGTTTGTTTGTTTTTATTTCAGGCCTTTTGGTCATCCTTTTTGCAGTCGATTATCTCGGCAGGAAGAAAAGCATGGCGATTTGTTTCTTCATGTTTTCTTTGTTTATTCTGCCCTTGTTTGCCTGCACTGGGAGGTGAGATTTTTTCTCTGGAAACCACAGGAGCAAACTAGTACTTTGAGACCTGCACCATTGTTTACCCTCTGGTTCTTCTTGTCCTTCCAGGATAGCTCTTACAGTCCTCATCTTCATTTCCAGAGCTTTCATCTCTGGAGGATACCAAGTTGTTTTTGTTTACACACCAGAGGTATGAATCAGTTTTTCGTGACCATAATCTGCAAAGAAATCGAGGTCTGATATACTGTATACTCTTATTTTTGTGTTTAAGGTTTTTCCTACTGAAATCAGAGCCTTAGCAATGGGTACTTCCAGTGCGGTTGCAAGGATTGGTGCTCTTATTACACCATTTGTTGCTCAGGTATGCAGCTCCATCATACAGCTGAAATCTCATGTTTACAAGCATTGTATATGGATATATATAAGCATTTTTCTCACTGTCAGTACTATAACACATGCAAAAAATATCCTGTTTTATGTCAGTTAGAATAACCAATTAGACTTCAGTTTGCTAAATCTCCAGATAATAAGGGACAAAACTTCAAGATAGTAATGTCTAATCAATTAGGGAATGCCAACAATTATGATGTCATCAGTTTTATAACTATCAACTGTTTGTTTGTTTATTAATTTATTTATATTATTTTTATGTACAATTTTAGGTAACAGCTTATAAAACCCGTCTTTTTGTGTGATACCTTAAAAAGTTTTTTCAGGGACTAGTTGTGATGTAGGTTAGGGGAAGAAGTTAGAAGAAGTGTGACTGAAACAAAGCTGTTTTTTTCAGTCAAATGGAATACAGGGGAAATAATGTTGATTCACATTGAAATAAGAAATATTCTTTAGAGGTTTTTAGGTGTTTAGTTTAGCCCTAGAAGGACTTTTCATTGTCCTACCTTACCTCCAGCAGCTGCCTCTCCTCAGTGATCTCTGCCTAGCAGGACACAAGGAAGTACCACTTAGGCCAGCCAATCAGACTCAGCTTTGATCAACCAAAATGATCTACTTTGTCAGTGCTCCCAGGGCTTTTCAAGAATGTATGGTCTTCCCAAAATAATGCAAATTTGTGCATGGAGAACATTTAGCAGCAGTTTGTTATATTTAACCTGTGCTTTTATTGTGAAGTACCGATCGCTAGACCTTAACAAGAAGTGTTGTGGGGTTGTCTGGGGTAATGGCAGATTCAAATTAAAGGATCTTGGAGGCTAACAAGCTACTAAATATTGTGAAACAATCACTCCGCCCGCTAAATAAGGTAAACATCCCACTGTTCTATTCAATGCCAGCACAGAGATGCCGTATTATGGTATGCAATAACTTTATATGCGCCGCACTAACGTCTGGTTGGAAGGTGGGATCATCATCTGAAACAAAAATGTTTTTTAAAAACCAAAGCAGCATAGACAAGAGTTTTATATTGAAAAATTAAAATCGGCACTAAAAAAGTAGAATAATTCAGTTTAGATCTTAATTAGGGGGATGGTGACCTCTGGATGGCCTAAAAAATAATATAATTATATCTGAAACAAAAATTGCACAAATTATTATTATTATTATTTTGCCATTTTACAAATGCAGTAATAAAGCACTAACAATTCAGTCCTTTTGCTGAGTTTTTTTTCACCTGAGTGGGGTGTAGATATTTCTCTGCATTTGAAAACCTTAATTTTAAGATATTTCTTAAACAATAAAAACAAATTCTGTCTCAAGTGAAAAGCAGCATTGCAAAAACTGGGGCTAATATTTGAATCCCTGCAACAAATTGAGACATCATATCGAAACTAAAGATCATTAAGTTTCAATGCAGGGGTTTAATGACAGATGTTATATATGAAAAATAGGTGGAAGTGACTATAAAGTAGGGCATGTTATGCAAGGACAAAATGCTCAAACATTTGTTTGGTGCAGGTCCACCGATTTTTATAGTGTTCATTTCCAATTGATTAAATAAGTCTATATGTCCTGGAAAAGATCAAAGGTGATTGGAAATTACGTATTAAATAAAATTTGATTCATAAAACGTAACTTTCAGAAAGAGACCTATTTGAAGCTTTGGTATCATCTGTGGAATACCACCACCCTTAATGAATAAATTATTTCACAGTGAAAGGAAACATTAAAGATAACACCAATAAACTGTTAAACACTGTTGTATACCTGAACCCTGAGTTTTTAACAAATCTATGAAGGTATCAAACACACCATTAACCAAAGATGTGAGGGAGAGATTTTAAAATAAATCCTCCTCATCCTTAACTATGAAATTTATTTTTGCAGTAGCATAACTTCATGGTAGGAAAAAAGAATGCACTTATTCATATAAGCAGATTTAATCAGAGAGGGCATTAGATTTAGGTGAGTATTTAGAGAAAGAGTATTAAAACTCTAATAATTGCATAATGATGTACCAAATTGTTACAGCTTTCTGTCTCCAAACATTTTCTTTGTTTTTTTTTCTAGGTGATGCTCAGGACATCAGTGTATCTGACTCTTTCAGTTTACTGTGGCTGCAGTCTGCTGGCTGGAATCGCATCCTTAATTTTGCCAATTGAAACTCTGGGCAGAGGTCTACAGGAGTCCGGCCTCGATCAGGAGGCCGTAGGGCAGACAACCAACATAGGCCATCAGTCGAATGGCACAACACACTCAATGGACCAGAAATAGGTCAACCAGGAAAAAGATAAAGAGATATTTAGTGCACTCTAAGCCTTCTCAGGAAACAGTGGATTACAAAGTAAAGGACTGAATTATCAGACTGATCATTTGTTATGAGCTGAAGGGAACAATTTCATTACAGGCAAGTAAATAACTAACGGTCTTGTCTTTGTTTCCAGTGATAAAACAGGAATGTTTGGACTTGAACTGTTTTGTTTATTCTATTCAAACCAATAGAAGCTGTATATAATCTGAACAAAGTAATAAAAATACACCAAACATTTAAAATCACAAACTAAATGTTCATATTGCTCATTCTGTTATATTGTTTACCTAAGTCTTACTGTACAAAGTATGTTTTGATAATGAGACCCTGTGAAGCATTTTAAAATGTATTTCTTTGCTCACTTTGTTTTTGATTAACCACATATTGGAACACTTACTTTTTTATGGAACGTGCTGCTGCTATAGTTCTGATTTTGAACAATAACTAAATATCTATGGGCCAAATGGGAAGATAATTATTTTTTTAAATAATTTTTGCTTGGCCTAGAGTTTATGTTCTGTGATTTTTATTTTTTTTTTATTTTATTTATTTTTTTTTTTTTGATGTACCTTGGTGCAAGGCCACATGGAAAAAATTACACATCTTAGTCGTATAAAATCTGATAGACTGGGAAGAGAGAGCTTCTTAGTAGAATTTATAGTTTTTCTCTATTTGTATCTTTTTACTTTTCAACTAAGGTTTTCAACTTAGGTTTTTCTAAATTGAAGGGATCTATATAACAATAAATTATGCTTGAAATCTTTTAAAGATGTGGAAAAAGCTTGACTTTATCATTATGTTGCCTTTCAAAAGTAATCATGCGCCACATTACAACTCAGCAGCTATTTATTCTAATTATGTGTATTACAAAATACACTTGAACTTAGGAAAAAAATGTAGTTTCTGTTTTCATATATCATTTTGCAAATAAAAGTATGACAATTGTATTTAGGATTGTATTTAGGATTTGTGTTTAACAGCCTTCCATATTTTATTGTAATTATTTTTACTTTAAACATTTTGCTGGTTTTGCAGTTGTGAGTATTTTGGTGCAGTTCTCTACCAACTTTACACATTTCTGGTCCATTCTTCAATGCAAACTCACCTAGATATAGAAAGATCTGCAATTATACAGCTTTGTTTTATTTTATTGTTTTTAATTCAAGTCAGAGCATTGACTATATTTCTACTACTCTTTTTATTTTCATCATTCCTTGAGCTAAATTCTTTCATTGGAATATATCTCTGGCTGCAGTCTTGTTATCCTGAACCTTTTACCCAATCTCAACTCTTTAGCAGCCTCTAAAACCGCCCTGCATGGAGTACTGAATAAAACCACTCCCACAGCACGATACTGTCACCACAATGCTTTATTGAGGGCATGGTGTGATGTAGTGTTAAAATTCAGAAACAAAAGGCCAGAGAAGTAAGATCAAAGCCTGTGGTTTTACCTCCTAGCTATTACAGACGTTTATACCGTGTTGATTATTTATATAATTTTCAAAATATATTTTTTTAATAACACTTATGTTTAAACTTTAGGTCACTTCATGATTTATATTTATTATAAAGTAATAACTTTTTCAAATGATGTGCCTGAGAGAAAGTAAAAAGACATTTAAGATCAATACCATATTTTTTTCTACTTATATTGCTAACGAAGTTGCTTAGTCACACATAATAGCTTGAGGATATTAAGCTATAAAATTCAACATGATCCTTTTGCAAACATTTTCAACAATTAAATGCAATACATTTAGCTTAATAAAAATACATATTTTTGCAAACATTGACAAGTTGGATACCGTTAATATTTGTTTTTGCCATCTGTCTGTTGCATTTGTAAAATGTATTATTGTTTAAGCATTGCAATAGCTGCTATACTTTGAAAAATGTCTTACTCGGGTTTCAAAAATCTAAATATTTAAAAATATATTAGTTTCATTGTCATCTTGTTATATTTGACAATCATTTCTAATATTTTGTCACTATCGTTTTCTAACTCCTACAATTATTATTTTAAAAGGATACATGCATGGGCTTAATTTCGTAATTTATTGTGTATTTTTATTGTATTTTCTTATTAATTATAGAATTTCTATGTCATTTTTTATGAGTGAGGATACATGCAATATTTTTAATAATCAGAATAATATCAACAGCATGGGATGGGAGTTCCTAGTCTGGTCTGTCACCTTGACAACATTGGCCCAATGACAGCTCACACGCGAATCAGGCCAGCCAATCACAGGCAGCTGCCAAAGCTGCATGTCATTTCTGCTCCGCTTTGCTACCTGCAGCGTGTTTTGTTTGTCTGTCTGCCGTGATAACCTCTGGGACCGCTGGCTGGAGCCAAGAAGGGGACGTCTTCCATCACCTGCCGCTCATGAGGGCTCCGGTAGCCGCAGAAAGGAACCGGCGGGGGGTCTGTGGAGTCAGTTCTTGCTGGATGAGAGTCTGATTAGGCATTATTTTTTGCCCGGTGATAGAGGCAAAAGCAGCGGCGCGTCTTTCTCCCCTCCCTTCCCTGCTCCTGTGTTGCCCTCTACGGCCGCTGCAGTCCACCGGCCATGGCCCTGGTGACTCTGCAGCGATCCCCCACCCCTAGTGCGGCATCATCGGCCAGCAGCAGCGCAGGCGAGGTTAGTGGAAAAGCCGGGGATCGGGATGTATGTGCTGGGTGTGAGGAAACAAGAAGAACGCGCCTGCAAGGAGCAGCAGTTTTCTGGAGACTAATATTCTGCAAATCACCGCTGCTGTGCGTTTCTTGTACTTGACAGGCTTTTCTTTTGGGAGTTTTTGTTTGTTGCAGCTTTTGCCGCGGATTTGTAAACAAAATCCCGCAGAGGGGGAGGGGAAGCTGTTCAGGGTTTAGCTGTCAAGTAAAGTGCTCATTCTGCACTCGGAGCTGGCTCTCCCTGCTTGTTTACAGGGATTTGCGCGCTCTCAGCTTCTACAATTTTGGAGAATAGCAGCTTTTTTTCACATACTCGAGTCCACAATCTCTGGCCTTTGCCTGTGGCCTAATTCTGATGTAATAAATACTAAGCAACCCATCTGTATCCTGGAATAACAGCTGTTTTAAAAGAACACTCGGTTACCTCTGTAATTGTGTTCAGTTTATCTGGAAAAGCGCTTAAGAATAAATACAAGCAGAGGTTTTTTTTGTCTGCTAATTAATCATGTTTTTTGTAGATTATAGTATTATAAACATTAATAAATAGACAGAATTTGGAGCTTTAAATAAATGACAAACCAAGAAATCAAAAATTAACTTAAGTTTTCCATATGTGTAACATAAAATTTTATTGAGCAGCAAGAAAAAGATTTCTCATGTCATCTTCAGCACAGTGGTTTCCAATCGTATATGCGCTTTCTAAGGAGAGCCAAATACTTTTAGGACTTAATAAAATTAGAATACAAATTCTGACCAGCAGATGGCGCTGCCTTATTCTTGAGAACTAATTACTTTAACTGCAGCAAAACTTGTAACATTTAATAAATGCATTTAGATACTCGAAATTAAAGTAATTCTTCTTTAATCATATATAACGTATATCAAACATTTTGCAAAAAAACGTTGAATCTCACAGCTGCAGATGAGTTGCAACGCACATCATGGAAAAACAAAAGCCCTTTTTAATAAGGGAAGGTAATAAGTGAACCTTAACAAAAGTTCACTTTCCTAAATGTTTTGTGTTAGAAAAAAGAATTTAGAAGTAATGGACTATATATTTTACAGCTAATACTTGCGATCCAAACAATCTTAATTTTTTTTTGTTTATTGTTTTTCTATTCATATTTATGTATAGGTAGACTAATAACAGAACATATTTTTTGATGATGAAGAACAGTATAAAAAATATGTTCTGATACTTGTTGGTTTTTCAGTTAGGATTCTAAAGTTTCCATAACATTTCTCAGACTGGTTGAATATCGGCAGGTAATTTGAACTTTTTTAACCTTAAAAACAATGTATTTATAAGCAATTTTAAACAGGGTTGTAAATTATTTTTTGCATCACCCATAAATGCCCAAAATATTTTTGGTATTACAATAAACACGTGGCACCAATAAAGGCATCTATAGGGCACCATTTAACCTTTGATCTGTATACTTTAACTTTAAAAACTTTTTATTTGGGTCATTCATGTCATTCTCTGCTTTTATTCAAGCCTTTGGACCAAACATTTTACTCATATATTACTCTTTATAATCTAAAAAATTCAGCCATTTATGATACTGCTGCTTTGATAAATTTTCAACAAAACAGCTTTAAACACATTTTATGCATTTTGTTTTTGCAATATAATCGTTGCATTTCTAAAAATATTTTTCCTTTATTTTTTGTTGTAGATCCATTTCTATTAACTAAAAAACATAAGTAAATCACTATGTTATTATGGTACATGACTGATATTGCCAAAATTACCTGAATCCATTCGTTTATCACTGTTGTACTATTTAAATTCTGCGCTTTGATTTCTGTTGTTGTTTTGTTTTTTTATAGGATTTTGGAAGTGATGATGACAGGAAAAATAATCAAAGGTAAGAACTATAAGACTTAGAGAGACCATCCTGTATGATAAGTGTTAAATATTCTTTGTTTTTTAAAAGTGCATTATATGGAATCATTTTTTTCCTATCATTTTTTTGACATCAAATCAGACTAAACTTTTCCATTTTAGGTCTGATGGGATTTTTAAAGTTATAATGATACATTTTATTAAAGTTTCTTAAAAGTCAGTTGCCTAGATGCACACAGATTACAGTTCCTTTTAGTAATTTGTCTTAAGTGATTAAGACAGGTTAAACATTTCCATGCTATGTCTATTTCGAATCAAAACTATGGAATAAAATGCTTCTTGAATGTTGTTATCGGCAATTATAAAGCCTGTTACAATTTTTAGTTTAATTTTTGACGGGGGGGGCGGGGGTTGTATAAAAATGTTAAACAATATCCTTATAATTTTTCATCCTAGAATCATTTTTTTTTTCACAAACCACTCTGGATTTTTTCATGTTGTTATTATTTTATATTTCGCCTGAGATCTTTAGCACCATGGATCTGTTTTCCATTCAGACTGATCTTTGTTTTTTTTTATGTTTTTTTTGCCAGGATCATCTTATTTTCTAAACGATCTTCCCGTCTCTGTCAGAACAATGTATCGTTACTTGGGTTTGGTGTTATTAGCTGTGTCACTCTCCTTGCTGACTTAAGCCATAGCTGCCAAATAATTAATTTCTCTCTCCACAGTGCTGGACTGTACCTGTGATAGTTCAGCAGTGTGGTTGGACCAAATATGTGTTTGATTCCCAGTGGCTCCCTGTCTGCATTTGTCCTCAATCTGCAAACATCCACTCGGTGTCATTATTTCTTTCATCCTTAACTTTATACTCAGCTCTATGATATAGTTAATTGCATGCTTTCTTATTATATTTCCATCCACCGCAGGTAGTGATAGCCAAATGTGTATTTAAAACAAAGCCTGTGCTGTTTTGTTTTTTTTTTAACAAAATGATGCAGTCTCTCCAGAAAACCCATTTTGCTTTGTCACGACAGGGAATTCAGTGAGTTGTGATTGGAGAAAAAAAACAGTCTAATCTATTTTAAGCTCAGTTTGAACTAAAAAACCTTCAACAAACATGAAAATTCTCATCAGGGGAGAAATAGAAGCTGAACTATTTTACATAAAGATCTAAACCTTTTCAAAACCATTGTTTTGATACCCCGATACCATTATTATTTAAAAGCTGTTTAAGAGGAGTTGCACCCAGAGCATCACTCTACAAAACTGATTAATGGTTTTAAATAACATAAAGGAAACTAAAGGGGAATGATAGCTTCAGTAAAATGGTCAATTCAGACTGAAAGGATGCTAAAAGGGCGTACTTGTTTTTGTTTTTTGTTTTTTGGGTTAAACATTTCAACTAAACCTAACTAGTTTTAAACTTGGAAGGTTTCTCAGAGATTGCCATCAATTTTCATTCATTTATTTTTGCGGTTGTTTGGTTGTAGTCAACTGTGGGTTTTGTTCTTATTGTTTTGTTTTGTCTACGGTTTGGCAGCCATAGTGGCTTCGTTTATAAGTTGTTGGACAAAAGGAAGGAGAAGACATGCACTTGTTCAATCTGATCTGTCAGGAACTTCAACATTGTAACTCAGAGTTTGAGAATGTTTAGATCTTTTTGGGACAATCTGCTATCACAGCCACTGTTAGGAAGCAGGGGGCTTTTCTGCTTTTTTACACCATTAAATAACAAACCCCAGATTGTATGAAGCTTCACACAGTCTGATAAAGCAGCACAAACAGCTGCTTCTCTTATTAAATTCAATTCAAAAATACTTTATTTATCTCAAAGGGAAATTAAATGCTGCAGTAACTCACAGGTTTTTGTAGGTGTTGATAGCTGTAGGCAGGAAGGATCTTGTCTTGCACTGGATCTGGAGAAGTTGCTATAAGAGCAGCAAACTGTAGAAACCCTCAGTAAGGGGAATTCAGTTTTCCTCAACGTTTTTCCATGTTGACATTATTTGTACCAGTTTGGACTCTTTGCATGCTGTACTTCCCTTGTTCTATAATTGTATTCGAATCATATTAGATAATAATCTTGGTAATGTGGTCTTGGTTTAAAAGAAATCCTTTAAAAAACAACATCGTGAAGAGTTTTAGTTTCCCTCCATCTTGAATATTAAGGCGTATTTTGACAGACTTTTAGCCCAGATTGTCCTTCTTCCTGCCTGTTTGTCACTTAATATTCCTCAGTAGTTTTCAGACGAAGCAGGGGAAAATAAATGTAGTGTGACAAGTTTTTAAAAACAGCTTCTCATACTCTGTTACATAACACATAGTGCATAAACTTTTGTCCCTGTTCAAAAACAAGACTTTTCTTTATCCAACCAACGTCACAGAAGTCAAGGCATTTGTCAGCAAAGCTTTGCCAAACACTACTGCCTTTGTTTTGGATTTGTTGGCTGAAAATAAAAGCCTTGTCATGTTTCATGATTCGTCATTGGTGTGAAGTCCTGATTGCCGAATGTCAAACATGAGACGTTCCCACCCGCCTGCACACTTTCACTCTAAATGAGGGTATTGTTGCCACGTGTTTCACGGTGAGAGCTTATTGCTGAATCACATGCTGCATCAAACAGTCAGCAACACGGGCATGAAAGAAGCAAGAAGAAGATTAAGAACATGGAAGATGACATGTATTGAGCAAGTCAGGTTTTAGCTAGAGGAGCAGGCATTAGGGGAGTTTCTGGATGAGCCTTAGCTTTTTCGGGGTAACTGTAAATATTAAAATCAGCAGGATGCATCTGTTTGTAAAGTCTTCCCATGGAGCCATTTTTAAAGAACTGCCTGACTTTGTAGAGAAAGCTTCTCTGACTCGGAAGGAGATCTGTCGAATGTAAGTTCTCACAGCAACATAACACTGAAAGATTGGGCGCATAGTAGCAGCTTAGGGTTCCTTTACTATTAATTCCTATTTTTTTTCAAGCCCTTCAGTTATAGTACTGTTTAGGACCTACAAATCAATCAAGTATTTAAAGGCACCTAAACCAAGGAGGCGGCATCAGTGTGTGTCTGCAAACCGTAGACAAGTTAGTGAGGAATACATTTCTAACAGGTCCGGTTCTTTAGCTGTGCTGACAACGGCAGCTTCTTGAAAAAACAAAAATGTTGCCACTTTCTTTGCCTCAAAAAATATTAAAGATCTTCAGAAATCCTAGAAATCTGCTGGGGCTGCTTTGATTTTTTTTTTTTTTTTTTTTTTTTGGTTTCTTTTTGCCTCAGATGAAAAGAAATGTTAAACTAGCGGTGTTTTAAGTCCATACTGCCTGACTTTATTCACAGTTCTGATATAAGATCAAATGCTTGTGTTATTAGTGACCAACAGACTGAAGATGCATGTTGCACACGCAAGCAGGTATGAATGTGAATAATCAGGATGCAAATCAACCCTATAGATAAGCAATTTCAACCACTTGTTGGCAAAAAAATAGTAAATATGTGATGAGCATACAACAACCAGCTTTATTCCCTTTGGTACATATAGTGCATTACTTTGACTTACATTCTGTGGTGGTTTAGTCTCTAATGAGTTAAGCCTAAGAAGATTTTCTGTAAAAATCAGTTAGTTTTCAACCTTTGGAGCCTTTTGTCGCAATCCGTTTTTCTATTTGTTTTTCATATGTTTTTCTAAATCCCAATATTCTCCAAAATAGGCCTCTGGTGACATCATTGAGGGCAAAGGATAATGTATTCCTGAGTATTCCCCTTTGCACTTATTTTGCAGTTTTTTGTCTGTGTGTTTGTGGTATGCATCTGTCTCATTTGTTATCTTTACATCTGGCGCAACATACATGATTTTCCAGAGAGTTTGCTATCATTAAATCAAATGATATTAGTGATAATACAAGCAGAATATGTTTACTTAGGATAGTGAATTTGCACAGTATTCTTTCTCACTGCTTTTTTTTTTTTGCCTCTTTTTCCAGCATCAGTGAGAGTTTCTTTATGGTCAAAGGAGCTGCCCTGTTTCTCCAGCAGGGTGGCAACTCACAGGAACCAAAGACACCGACACACCACAAACATGCAGGTAAGAACAAAATTATGCAAACAGCAGAAGCTTTGATCTACTGGTTTCTGCCAAAATCGTCTGCTCAGCTAAAGTAAAAAAAAAAATACTTTAAAAGTATTTTCCATAAGATTTTGTCTGTTATTGCTTTTTTTTTTACACCACAATGTTTTAGAGCCTCAAAAAGGTCTTTGTTCAGTGTAGCTTTTGATTATGCTATTTAAACATTATCTGTGCGTTTTTTTGTCCAGTTTTATGTTTTTTTTAATGTAATCATCTTAGTTTAACTATTCACGTTTATTCTTTTTAACTATTTGTGTTGCCTTCATCCCACTGAAATGTATGGGGTTTTTTTTTCTTTTTTCATGTATATCACTTTGAATTCTCCTGCCACTGAAATCTGCTATATAAATAAACTTGCTTTGCCCTAAACATAATAAAAGATTGCAGAAAAATGTGAGATGAACCTTTGTTTTTATTTTGGTCAACTTTGGTTTTCAACTTGAAACTAGACTATAGCAATTCAAGGGACAACAGATATAATCTTTGTTAATGTTTTGTATTTTCTGTTTAAACAAAGGGTTTCACCAACTACTTAATTTACATGCGACTTAACCAAAACAATTTACAGATGGTTTGAAACATTGTGCTCATTGAGCTTCTCAGGCATCATAAGAATAAGATTCAGGCATCGACTTGTCTAGCAAGTGTGTAGCCTGAGTGAATACTTTTATGCAATAAAGAAAACTAAACAAGCTTCCATCCATGTTTTAAAACAGAAGAAAAGAGGAATAGATGCAAAAATATTTGTTCCCACCACAATGTCCAATTGAACAGGTTTCATTTAGACAGATGGATGTTCTTACCATTCCTTTTTACTGGTTTACCTACATGGGTTTTAATACTCCATAATAAATAAAACCCTGATGTTAGATATGTATTTTGTATTGACCATTATTTTAATGTGATATTTGTTTGGTTGTAAATTGTTTAACTGTGACAACAAAGCAAAAACGTAATAAATCTGTTAAGGATCACTACTTTCTTATAGCAATATGTAAAATTCTGAGATGATCTCTAACTCATTCACTATGTGTTGATATTTGTCTTTCAGGTGATTTACCTCAACATCTGCAGGTGATGTTCAAGATCCTACGGTCTGAGGATCGCATCAAGCTGGTTGGTGTCTTTTTTTGTACTCACATCATTACATTTGCCTAGGCCCCGCACATTACTAAATCATGGTTGCGAATATACACATTAAACATGTAATATCTAATATTATGGGCTCTTTGAACAAAGATGCAATAAGTTACAAACTGCAAAGTGAAACAGATCATTTCTTTATTTACACATAAATCTTATATAGCAGATATGAACCAATTATCCCCGAGTTTACTGTCTTAAGCGAGCAGTGAGGGTTGCTGTGAACCCCCTGGCGCTTTGAGGGCATGTTCGTATTGCAGCAAACCGCCAGCGTATGAGACTAGACCAACTCATTTGCTTTCCCTACGAAAATGAATCACACATGAGCAAAGCTTCTTGTGATTCCCCCCTAGATCACACAGCAGGATATAAATATAATGTAAATATAAACTTTAACATAATATTTGTCCTGAAACGCCTGAGTTTGAATAAGAGTTGGTGAGCCAGTGTACCCATCAAAAAACAGTAGCTGCAGCGACCAGCATGACATGCAGCTCTGCCATCATGCCATGGGTGATAAAAATCTAAAGCAAGCCTCACTCCTCTGTTTGGTAAATACGCAGTAAAGCCTGTGGTGCTGCATCCTCACCAGTCGAAGCTGCTCATCTACCACTTCCTCATCATTCATTCAAGAGAAAGCTTGTTTAGGCTTGGAGTCTGCATGAACTATTCACCTACAGGTTTCCAAACTGCCTCCTAGTGGAAGCCTTTCTGAATGGAGCCATCACCTATGCTCCTGAGAGAGAAGATGCTAACGATTATTGCAGCCATTATTCATTTCTTTCTGAAAGTCAGCTTTACCTTAGAAAACTTCGTTTTTTGGGCAACAACCCAAACCTCTTTTTCTCTGCCCCTTTGAACTGAAGCTGCCACAGACTGTGGCCAAGAGCTGCCTTAGTTTGCCTCCCAAAAAAAGAATAATAAGCAGTAAAACCTTAGATTTTTCTTTGCTACTTTAACCCATCCTGGGCAGGTAGCTTTTTAGATGTAAGTTTAAAAATTGAGCTGAAGCTTGATTGTTTAATTGTCGAAGAGCCACTCCTATCTAGATACATCATATTTATGTTTTTTTCCTTTTGTTTTCTCTTCCTTTTTTAGTTTAATGTGCTCTAGTTAGAAATATGGAACAGAATAATGGCTTGTGACATGGGCATTATTTGTGTTTATGAAATTTTAACATAGATATGGTGTAAATGTCTGATTCTTTTGCATATGTGATCTGCTGTCTCTAGAGGCTAATGCTCAGCCATTATTTAAGGTTAACAGCTTGATTACATAGAGACATTTATTGTGGCTTTGTTAATGAATAACAATTACCAATAGCAATTATAAATTCAAATTCTTAACATTTACTAGTTGTTAAACAAACCCCGGGTCCACAACTGTTGGTATATTATGCTAATAATTGTTATTTTTGATGATAAATTATCAATTATATCTTTTAGTTAATATTCATTATCAAATAAGTGTATTTGAATCACATTGTAAATGATTTACAGACAATCTGACATTTATTTACCTCATCCACTCCATCCCTCTCTTCTTTAATTATAAAACATACTTTAATTTACATATATAAGTTATTTATATAGTGTTTTTATTATTATACTTATATAAAAAATTTTTTCATTCTAATTTTGTGTGTTAAAAAATAAACCAGTCGGTGCACATCATTTGTTTTTCTAGCCTTTTTTTTGTTTTTATTAAAAAAAAAAATCGGTTAAAATACCCGATCGATAAGGAGTATCATTAAGAGTATGAGGGTAGATAAAACCTTAGTTTAGTCGCTTGCCACTGAGATTAGCTGCTACCAACTCTGTCTTACCAACATCTACAGTCAGATTTTAATCCAGTTCAAAAATCTCCAAAGTGCAATGTTAGAAAATTGCAGGAAAGAATGACATCATGGCATAGCTCATGGTTTGCAACAACAAATGGAGGTTGTATGCATTCCATGGCAAGCAGGGAGGCAGGCCAGAAATATCAGAAATATAAAGATTTTGTCATTTCTGATGAAACTCTCAACTGATGCCATTTGTTTTGTGTCAGATGAGATGACGTTTATGCTTTACATCTGGATAATGATCCGTTTTTAAGACCGTTTACACACACTCCATGTCACACCAGAAACTACACTGTGCAAATATTCTACTCTAGAAAGAAAGTCTTCAGATAAAACTGTTTTGTATGTGACACTGTTAGGAATGAAGGATTTGTAATAACTTAGCATATTTGACTAATAAATACCTAATATCTGCAGAGTTCTAGTGTAAACCCAGTTGGTCACAGCATAAGCAGTACGCCTGACTTATTTCAAAAACTTAAAACCTTTCTGCAAGAAAATTATCCAGAGAAATGCAAAAAAAACCAAAAAAATCAACACAGAAATAGTTCACCAAACTCAAAATCTATATCATTTCAAGATCTTCTCAGATCTGGACAAAAATAATTAAATAAATAAATAAACGAATGAATAAAACATCAAGCTTAAAGGGAGAGAGCATAAGACAGAAACTAAAACAATCTAGAGAAATTCGGTCTCTGTGCTCCGACCGTGTAAAATGTTTAAGGAAAAGATAAAGTTCTGTCCCTAAGTAAAAAAAACAAAAAACAAAGGTTATTGTATATAAAATAGTTGTGCCAGTAATACGTAGGGCATGAATGACTTTGTTACTCTGTTGTTTTATTTCAACAGTTAAAAGTTAGTTTTTCTTTTTTTATATGTGAGAATTTGCAGCCAATTATTAAAGCTTTCTATAGATCTTCTCCAGTGTAGTCAATTAAGTTAATATTTAAGTTGCATTTAATTTTATCAAAACTTAATGCAACAGATAGTAGAGACTGGTTTGATTTCATGTCAGTTTTTCATGGTGTTTAGTATTGGTTTCTCTTTAATATTTTTTGTTGTTTTCATTTGAATTTAGTTCAAATAAATCATACAGGCTCAATATTAAACTATCCGTGTACTGAAATTGCCAAAGGACGGTTTGATGTCTCAATATCTTGAAAGTAGTATCTTAGGGTTAGATATAAGCAGCAACATAAACGTTTGTCTTTTATCTCCCAGGCTGTGCGCCTAGAAAGCGGATGGTCAGAGAGAGTGCGTTACATGGTAGTTATATACACCAATGGCCATCAAGACACAGAAGAAAACATTGTTTTAGGAATGGATTTTACAGATAAGAACAGGTATTTTCTCTTTTAAGCCTCTGTACTCTGCATTCTTTCAAATAATTTAATTAATTAAAGTGATGTTCTGGTCATTTCCAGTAAAAACTGCTCCATTGGGATGGTTCTGCCTCTATGGAGTGATACCAACATTCATCTAGATGGAGATGGGTAAGATGGGTGAAGACTGGTTAGTCTGTCTGTTTGTGGTTGAAATGATGCCAGTGGTGACTGCCTCCCAGTGTAATTACACACACAGTTTTTGCTGACCTGGTAACATCCCCTATGTATGCTGGAGGAATGTTCCACCGTTTTAACCATGCCCCTGAATGGACCCTGTCCACTCTCCTGTCCTGATTATTAATCTCAAAACATCCAACCTTCGACAGATCTTCCTTCTCCTCTTCTTCTTCAACAGAGGCTTCAGTGTGAACACAGCAGGGCGGTCACATGTCTTTAAGCCTGTTTCTGTGCAGGCCATGTGGTGAGTAAAACCTATATGCTACCTCACCACAGCTTTATTTCTTTAGATATTAGATTTTCCAGTTTTGTTTTTTTTTTTTAGATTTACATATTTTCATACATTTATGGCTCACAAAATTGTTTTGAACTTTATAAGCTCTAAAATAACATTAAAAGGATCAAATCAGAAACCTTTTGTATAATGAACTATTCCTTAAAGGTGATAGCTATAAGTTTAACCCCCTCCAGCCAGTGATTAGCCAGTAATTAGCCTACCAGCACTCGATCGATCTTTGCAAGCCAGTTGCCAGGTCCGCTAATGCTAACCAAACCAACATACCATTTAAGAAAAAAAGCAGCAACCTCCGAATAACGTTTGCCTGTTAGCTTCCACCAACTTTCAAAAGCTTCACTGATTTCCACCCTTGTTTTGATTCTGTTGGGGGTATTTTTTGTTGTTTTTGTTGCTTTGTCTTTTTGTTTTGTTTTTTGGATTACATCTGAGAAATGTAAGGAATAACTTTGATTTTTCAGAGTTGTCATGGAGCTACTATGGTCTGTAAATGCCTGATCTCCATCCCACATGACTTCAGGCTACTGTTCCTATTAGTGCAGAATCCTGCCATGTGTCAGGATGTTGGCATCATAACCAGAAGTAAATATTTATATTCTGGACCCATCAAAATTTAGAAATAAAACATATTCCTATGCAGTTGTTTTGTCTTTAGTAAAATTAATTCTTTTACTCTGCACCACTAGATGTTCTGTGAATGTATTACTTTTGAAAGAAAAAATGTTGTTTTTATAGATAAAAAAATACTCTCACTTTTAATCAAAAGAAAAAGTTCAATAAAACAGTTATGACTTCTTAACAAACATCCATCAACAACAATGTATGAGATGTTTTAAAACATCCATAAAACAGGTTAGAAATGATGTTATGTTTTGTTGCTTTGATGAGATCAGCTTTAACTCCACCTGAATACTTCATAACAAAATAATTTAGTATAATAATAAACCTCAGATGCCACCTGCTGGTTAGTTGGATACATAACAGTTGATGTTTGTTATTTCCTACCCCAGAAATTTACTCACTGTCTGTAATCACATTGTAATATTCTAGCTGATGGTACAAATTTCTTAATGACCAAGACTGCCTCCATTCCCACAGGTCTGCCCTGCAGGTCCTCCATAAGGCCTGTGAGGTGTCCCGCCGGTTCAACTACTTCCCTGGGGGCATTGCTCTAACATGGATGGCCTTTTATGAGAGCTGCATCACCTCAGAGCAAAGCTTCATCAATGAGTGGAATGCCATGACCGACCTGGAGAGCACCAGGTCCGACTCTCCCAACATGTTCGTCGACGGGTAAGAACCCACAAATGAACAGAAACGGAGCCTTTTATTTTCAAATTTGATTGTTGTTGTTTTTTATAATGTTTTATATTCCATAATTTACATCATGGGTTAACTTGCTCTTTAGGCCAACTGAGCGAGAAAGAACCGAGTGTCTAATCAAGTCCAAACTTCGCAACATCATGATGTTTCAAGACCTTGAGAACATCACCTCAAAGGAGGTTTGTACCAAGTTCAACCTAAAAAATGTCAACATCTCAGGTTTTTGGAGAAACTTTGAATCAGTCTTTTTTTCTTTTGTCCCAAAACCTTCATTCAAAACCAAATACTTATTTCTACTACATAAAAACGGTCCGACTTTATATAACTGTGACTTATTTTTTCTCTTTTTGACAGTTTCATTACTTTTTAAAGTTCCCTTTTAAATCTCAAATATGAAGAAATATACATCGTTAAATAATTTTTCCTCAATCTTTCAGTAAAGTTTTAAGATACAGACTTTATTCATAATTAGTAGCAGTCCATTTTAAATGGGATGATTTGCGGCGGATGTTCAGGGTGTCTTAAATGTGTGGGACTATAGAGCAGTGTGCAGAGTAGTTGTTGTCTAATTCCAGCTTCCCCCTTAAACTTGTAGATGTGCCCCCAGGCAAGGCACTCAACCCTGAGTAAAGAAATACTTCAGTATTATTTGAAAAGTGTTGTATTAATTGCTAAAGTTTTGTCCAGTTCCTTGGAACAAAACTGGTGTTTTGTGAGTTTTACTTCACAAATAATTGGTTCTAAATGATTGCATCTGTTTTGTGAAGTGCACCAGTCGTTCTTCCAGTAAAAAGCTACCACAGCATGGTTCTGCCACTTGAGCGTTTGCAACTATTCCTCTTTTTGTTTTGTTTTTTGAGTAGATGGTCAGTTCTGGGAAAGCATTTCTACTTCACTTTTATCAGACCACAGGGCATGTCTCCAACATTTATGGTCAGCATCACTGTGTGCGTTTACAAAGTTTAGTCTGGGTTTCTTTTGGAGTAATAACTCCTTTCAGTCTGTGTCGGTACAGGATCTCATTCAGCCTCAGCATCTTCACAAGGTATTTTGCTTTGTTCTTGTGTTGATCCATTCAGTTCAGACAGAGATAGTTTAACTCTATGGCACATAAGCTGTTTTCCTGACTGAACATTTCCACGTTGTGTGTACCTGCATAGAGTTACTTCAGACTTTTCAGATGAACCAAACCTATAGAGGTCCACATTTCTCTTCTAGTTGTCTTTGCTGATTTCCTTTACTTTTCCCATGAAGACAAGGAAACAGTTTGTTTTAGGATTACCCTGATTCAGCCAAATATTAGCAATAAACCAACATTATAAGAAGTTTTTTTTAAATACATGACATGTTAATCTGGAGATACACCAACTTTTTTATGAAATTGAAATAAAATCCTGTCTCATGTATTTCTTCATTTATGAATGAGAAACGTTTTTTTTTTTTAATATGCTAACTGACATAAAAAGAAACGGGTTTTATTGAAGCACAAACTCATCTTTGCCAGATCCGTAACGAGCTGGAGCAGCACATGAGCTGTAACCTCAAAGAATACAAGGAGTTCATCGACAACGAGATGCTTCTGATCTTGGGTCAGATGGATAAGGCAACACCTATCTTTGACCATGTTTATTTGGTGAGTCATGTTTTCTGTGTTTTGCTGTTTTTTTTTTTTTTATGGTTGGGTTGAAAAATCGAAAACAATTTTAGGACAAAAGGAGGATTTGCTAAATTTTCCTTAGCTTTAACACATGTACAATGTCATGAAGCACCTTATGTAAAACTGGTTAGTGGTGAGCTTTAACATGCCAATATATTTGATTGTATTTTTTTTAAGTGAAGATACAAGTATGTCTTCTTACACGAACCACTTTGAATTCTAGTTAAATTCAAGTTTTGATAACTCATAGTTAGTAGTTCCACAACTCTCTGTGGATTATAAAAGGCTGAGAGAATAAATAATGTAGTTTCTTTCTTTAAAAGATCTAAAACATACCCCCTTTATGGGTTTTTTTATGTTTTATGTCAAGGGAGAAGCAGGAAGTGTAAATATTCCGATGCAGCTTATGCATTTTGTATATCATAAGATGACAGATTTTGGGACCTCTACCTAGATTCTTGAATTTTCTTCATGTTTTTTATGCAAAGACAGACTCAAAGATGTACAGCTTAGTTTATACCAGTGCAAGTGCATTTAGAAGTTTTTGTTTTGAATCTGAAGACTTCAGTTGCTTATTTCTTTCATAGGTTGGTAACTTGTGCAGTTTGTGTACTGCCTTAAAAGTCACTTAAAACAAGCTCCATGTTCCTGCAACTCTGAATAACAAAGATCTGTGATAGAAATTGGATACACTCTATGTTCTGAATAGCTTTTTTTCTGTGTTTGCCTGCAGGGCTCTGAGTGGAACGCCTCCAACCTCGAAGAACTACAGAACTGCGGGTCAGCCGTCAATCATGAGGAGTTCTCATGATAAAATCCTAACTCTTTTGCTTTTACTGCATTTAAGATCTGAAGCATTTCCATTTGCAATCATGCAGGTTCTTGCTTCTGATAAACTGGATAACAAAACATGATTAAAGCACAATTTTCTTTCTAGGTTGTATGTCACAGCAACCATAGGTTTAATCAAGAATAAAACTCTACATGTTTTCTCCACAGGGTCGGTTACATTCTGAATGTTACCAGAGAGATTGACAACTTTTTCCCTGGGATGTTCGCTTATCACAACGTCCGCGTGTACGACGAGGACGCCACCGACCTGCTGGCCCACTGGAACGATACCTACAACTTTATTGTCAAAGCCAAGTGAGACACACATTAATCTGACATATAATAGGACTTTATCTCAGATTTAAAACGTAATATTTTAGTCAATTTAAGAAATAAATGCTTGAAGTATATTTCTGAAATCTATCAAAAAATGTCATTTTAAATCCATAATGATTAGCTAGTTCATCAAATTGCCTTTTTCTTCCCTCTGTTATGATTTAGGAAGAATAATTCAAAGTGCCTGGTGCACTGTAAGATGGGCGTGAGCCGCTCTGCCTCCACAGTTATCGCCTACGCCATGAAGGAATACGGCTGGTCTCTGGAGAAAGCCTACAACTATATCAAGCAGAAGAGGAGCATAGCTCAGCCAAACGCTGGTTTCATGCGGCAGCTGGCTGAGTATGAAGGAATCCTTGACGCCAGGTGAGCTGAATTAAAAGCGTTATCTTTCCTCTGCTACCCGAGAAATTTGATTCGATGTGAAAATTTATGTGAAAGACTTTTTTTTTTCTAATAGAAGCAACAAATTCAGCAAGAGTTGGAAAAACATGTACTCAGTTTGATTTAAGTATTTTGCAGGTTTGTATAGGTGTGTGAAAATATTTGTATCTCCAGACTTTAATCCATTTTCCATTGTAAAAAAATATCTTTGCACTAATCAGTATTTCAATCCATCCAACATCATCTGTTATATGTGTTTTCAATATCTCTATTTGTCCATCTAAATCTGTCCCTTGATCCCTCCATCCAACTATCCAACCATCTTTACCTTCCTTCTATCCTTCCTTCATTCCCTCTTTCATCCTTCCTCCCTTCCTTCTATCCTTCCTTCAGTGGTTCCTTCATTCCTTCCTTCCTTCCCTCCATCGTTCCTTACTTCAATCCTACCATCCTTCCTTTCTTCTGTCCTTCCTTCCTTCCTTCCTTCCTTCCTTCTGTCCTACCTTCCTTCCTTTCTTCTGTCCTTCCTTCCTTCCTTCCTTCCTTCCTTTGTTTTTCTTGGTTCTTTATTTAAAGCTGGTCCTCTTTAGTAATATTTCCGATAAATTCAGAGTAAATTGATGTATTTATATTAAAAAACTAAGATTAAATTTACCCCGATTATAATAATTATCTTGACGTAAAAAAGTTTTTAAAAATGGTAATAGTCTATATGTATTTTGAGGCTAAATTTGTGTTCACAGTAAACAGCGTCACAACAAGCTGTGGAGGCCTGACACCGATGAGGAAGGATCAGACGACCTGCAGGCATCGGGTCACAGCACAGGCGGAGAAGAGACGCCGGTGCTCGGAGGGGAAGAGGCCTGGGGAGGCTGTGGGGCGTCTCCATGCAGGGGTCTAGAGATGGAACCCTTAGACTCTCTAAACTATAACTACTACTTCAGACGTTTATCCGACTCTGCTCTCGACAGTGAGCCCTCCACCCCAGTGCGGGGACCTCCTCTTTTAGGCATGGAGAGGGTTTTCATCGAAATAGAGGACGTGGAGCGAGATGCTCTGCTAGAGGACGAGTGTTTCCCCATGGCCCACCTCACTCTGCCCGGAGAGGGCACAGCCGCTCAGACATGCGGCCGCCTCGACCCAATGGAGGACATGAGACTGAGGCTGGAGTTCAGCACTCTGGAGGAGGAGGATGAGGAGGAGGCCAAAAAGGAGGAAGAAGAGATGGCAGCCTTGGCTCAAACACCCGGGAGTTCCGATGGAAGGAGGACGGGAGAGGAGGCTGAAGGGAGCGAGGAGAGCCAGTTGGGTTTTGCCAACCTAAACACAAACAACAGCAACCGCCTAGCTGCAAAGCGCAGCTGTCCTGCAGCTTTTGATGTGAGTGTTTTAAACCTTTATGTCGATAATCTGGTAAATTTAAAAATAATGTATCTTTTGAATAGTCATGCATCTAGAAATCATTTGTTGACTGAATTCTGTCAGATTTCAGCTCGACTCTTTCTGACTTGTAACCAACTGGTCAGAAGCTCGGAAATCGTTTTCCTGATCATTGAATGCACCTTAAAATGCAACACGTTTGAACAGCAGATGTGTTCTAATTGAAGATGGTGTCTCTCTGCCTTTAAAACCAATAGGCCTGCCTTGAGTTAAAATATGCTTAGAAATGCTGTAGATCTAAACTCTATTGCTGATGGTTTGTATCACATCAACTTTAATTGACCCATAGTGCTGCTGTACAACCTGTGTCTTAAAAATGTTCTTTTTAAGTTTGACCGAGTAAAATACAAACAAACCTACAAGTGTTAGCTAGTATTGCTAATGGTAGCTAGCTTTTCACTGAGTTACTGAGCACAGCAGTCGGTGTATCCTGTTGGTTTCCCAGCCTGCAGCTGGAAAGTGATTACCTTTTCCAGAGTCATGTTCTGTCTGCAGAGATAAACCAGTTATACTGGCTATCAGTGATGTGGAAAACACTTTAGTTTGAACTGATATTTTTAGTATTTTTTTGTTTCAGAGTAAGTTTTTCATTAAATAATTCATTTGTGGCATTTTAGCTTTGAATCACAGTTCATTAGGTTTATATTGACCTGATGCTGTTTACATACACAGATGTAAGATATAGCTACAAGAAAAAATGCAAGGCGCTTTTTTATTTACCAGTTTGTCCAAATTGCAAAGTCTAATCATTTAATATATGTAAATTTTTATTCACTTCATAAGGCAATTTAAACATTTTCTAAATTCTGTGTCAGCCAAGCTTTACAAAACCTGAACAACTGAAATAACAACAAAGTTTTAATGAATGCCTTCCTAATCATCATTTTTTTATATTTTTCTTAATTACATCACTGACTCTGTTTTTTCTATGTCAACTGGATCCATTTAGGACAGTGCCAGCACAGGAAACCCATTAAAAGTGAAGCCTTCCTATCAGTCCTGTAAAGACTGCATGCGTCAACCACAAGGGCGGCGCTGCGACCGTCCAGCAGGGGGTCGCTCCCACCGCCTAAACCCATCCCGCCACTGCACCGTCCCCTCCATATGCATAGATCCTCCAGGAACACACTTTACATCCACCCCAGTTCTGTCAACCCCCACCGTCGTTCCTTCTAACCTGACCCGACCCTGCACGAATTTCTACCAATGCTCTAGCTGCACGCTCGGTGACGCATCTGTTGCAGAAGCCGAGCATCAAAAAACCTTCTCTCCTATGAACTGTGAAGAAATGCCTCCAGACTGCAGCTCGGAGGATATGGAGGAACCGCAGAACGCGGATCATCTGGACGAGGTCACAAGGCAGAGTGACGAGGCCATCGAGGTGAATGAAGCTGACGGGTTGAAATTTTGTGCTGAAATTGCAAGCTTCCAGTAGGACCTCCACACAACCGATGCGTCCATGAAGGAGCTGGCTTCCCACTGCCTCAGCTGATGTGATGGCTGTGAATACTAGATGCTGCGGTGATGCAGCGACCTCTGCTGTACCATCCTTGCCTCATAGCTTCGTAAACTACAGCGGTTGCAGCTTTTTGCTGCTCTACAGAGAGCACCCTGCTATAGAAGCTGGTCCTTTTTCAATACCTGCTTGGATGGGCCTAAGGAAGGAAAGAGGACCTGCTGATCACCTGTCCAAAAGGCTCGTATGAATCTTGTAAACGTTCCAGTCCCACCTCACATTTCAGTGATGATAGAGCCATCTTACCTTCAACACAGGTTGTCAGATCTAGGTCTACAAGCTAAATTTGCCACATTGATCTCTTTTTTTCTATTAAAAAAGCACCAGACAACACAACTGCCTTCTGTCAGCATGCTCTATATTTTCAATCAAATTCAAAGTATTCAGCAAGTGTTTATTGGTGACCTTAATATAATATTTAAAGCTGGGTTCTTCCCATTTCATCATCTTATCTAACTTCACCTATACTGTGGCTTCTGCTGCTGCTTTTTGCATTTTGTGTGAAATCACAATCATTTGACAAAAGGTAATAGGATATAATCATATCAGTCTTTAAACTTCAAGTATTTCAGACTGTTTTGGTGAAGGACTGTTTTGTTCCCAGTGTGCTTCTCTTGTTCAGCCTTACCTCCTCTGTTAATCAAATCATTTACTAGACACACAGTTTTGCCCACATGAGCATTTTTGACATTTTTGCTTAAATGAGCAATGTTTGGATTAATACTGTATATTGTTTGATCAAAGTATTTAATAACAACTAAAAGCACATTGATTTAAAGTTCAAAATAGTCATTTTTTGACAAAAAAAATATTAATCTTTATGATTAAACTGCAGCTACATTTAAACTGAACTATTTTCTCCCTCAACAAAATTGCTCCCAACCTCTAATCCCTCGTGTCTTGTGTGTGTTTCTACTGTTGGATGTAAAACTGTGCTGTTATTGTAAATTATGTCGGCTGAGAGGGTATTTTTCATTTAAATGAAGAAAAGAATAGACCCCTGAAAACTACCCTGGATAAGTAGGGAGTGCTGGTGTTCAGAGTTGTCACAATCAGATGATAACCTGGCCTTGGTTTAAACCTCATCAAAACCACACTTTCCTATAAACACCATAACTTATTTCAAGGCAAGGGACAGTATGCTCATTTCCAAAATGAGCAAAGACTCCTATGATAGAGACTGAGGGAGGTTTTAATATCATCAGAGTATGCTTCAACAGAAATTAGCGCTTTGTTAATTAGGAAGGCAAATTTATTTGGAACATAATTTTACAGTAGAGGCAGTGCACTGTGTGAAAATATCTCCGGCTTTAGAGCCCTGGTCTATTAAAGGTGCTGTTTGTTACTCCTCAGCAAGACTGAATCTGATGATTAAGGTGCAGAAACCTCTCTTTTTATTGTGTATTTATATCAGAACAATATTGAATGCTGTGAAGAAATGTCTTCTACCTTCACACTATAAGGTTCCCCAAATTTAAAGAAGAATTTAGCCTTAGTCATGGTGACTCTTGGTGTTAGGATGATCTAAATCCTATGTGAAAGAGGCTTAAGAAGGTCTGTGCTCTTGGCTTTCCGAAGCCTGTAAGGTTTTGTGATTGCACATCAACCAGGCACAGATTTAGATCTCCTCCTTTATCCTGTCAGTTATTTATTTTTTTTTTTTTTAGAAAAGTGTATCAACAGACAATTTAATCTGAAGAAATTTTGATAATAATCATCCTTTGTGTAAAGAAAGTGAAACTTCAGCAAAAGTAGGAAAATATTCCATATTTATGGTAAAATCAAAAGCTAATCATGTTCTATAGTCTGAATGGTCTATTGAAAAGATGAACTATCTCACATGGGCATTTAGCCCAACTCGTGTTTGTCCAGTTTATTGGAAGTTGAGCCATGATTCGTTCCTCTTCAGGTTTTTGCTGTGTAGCTGATGATGTGGTCTGTTTGTTCAGGGCTAAGGCTGAATGATGCCTGTTTATGTGCAGGAAAAGCACACTAGTTATACTGTTCTGACTGTTCTGAGCACTTTAGGGGAAAAAGAAGAGCTGAAAAAAATATTGATGGTATTTATCTTATTTGTGTTATTTTACATGTTTTATATGTTTTTAAAAATCATCCAGTTCTTTGTAACTGATTCCGAGCTGCAAGTTTGATCTTGTATTCAGGTTATTTTACTTAAGGTTTCTCTCTACCTGTTTTGTTCCGGTGCCATGACTTGGCATCATCTATTTTTTGGGCTCGCATTTTAGAGTCCAGCTGTAATCAAAACATGCATTGAGTTGATGGTTTGTTAGTAGTTCTGTCGTATCATTTTTTGTTAGTCTGGACAAATTAATTCACTTTATTCATTGCCACAAAATCCAAAAAAAAAACGTTTTGTATCTTGTGACATCTAGTGGTAAAGCAGCGAACTGCAGCTTTGCAAAAGCCTTCGCCATACCCTCCTGGTTTGGGCTGTATGGCAGGCCATACATTTTCACATATTTCACTCATCAATATATCTTACATCTTAACTGTAGCATGCTGTGATGTTTTTCATCTAGCCAACCATTAGCTGGTTGTAGCATAATCTCCTTTTTTTTCCATACAGTTCCACTGTGATATTAAGGAATCCTGGATATGTTATTTTGCTTAAATCCTAAACATGTGCCTGTATGATGGGTTTTCAAGATTGTTTCTGTCTGTTCAAATATTGTCACTTTAGGTCTATTTATTAAAGTCATTTAGTATTCTGTGTTCTTGTTCTTTTATCCAGAAGTATGCAGTTCATGACCCATCCAGTGTTATTGTTTTTATAATTTATTGTTGGGGCTTTTTGTTTGTTTGTTTGTTTGTTTGTTTGTTTGTATATTGCAGCATTATGTTTCTCAATGGCTTTTAGGGTATGCTGTAATAATGGGATTATTTGGCAGTAGCAGAAGTTATTTCTAGTTTGATTTGGGGTCATAATCATAGTATTAACTGTCCCAAATAGAGATTAGGAGCAGGTTATATAAAAATCTACAGAAAAAATTTGATCATTTGTATCAACATTTATCTCTATAATTAACAAAAAAAACTGACATGCAAGGTTTCAGGTGCATGGATAAATAATGGAAGTGGGAGGTACGAAAGGAGAATAAGATTTAGCAAAGATCAGAGTTTTTCAAGAGGCCTTTGTTTTTGTAACCTTGTGTTGTATGCACAACTACACCAGTCTACTTCATTAGTTATTGATTTACTAAGACTCCTGATAGCGTTTTTGCTTAATACTCATGTGAAATTCTTTGCTTTCTAATCATGGAACCGGATTTAATATGTTTTCCTTTCATTTTAATATTCCTTCATATTGAAGTGCCTTAGCTGTGGCTGCAGCTCGGTTGTGAAGCATTACAGCCTTTGCAGAGAGATTTTCAGTAAATGTGTTGCTAATGTTTACCTTAATTCCATGAAAGTTTGTGCTTTTTTTGCAGAATTAATCCTGGTACATGAATATTGTATGCAAACATCATCCTTTCTCTCAAAACTCATACCTTATGGATACCTTATGGACTTTTATTGATTATAAGCCAATAACGATACTAGATTTGTTATTGTGAAGCTTACTGTATGCTGCATTAGTTTTGGTAGCTGACTGATAATCATTATTTGCTGGTATCAAGGACATTTGCATCAATTTGTTACAAATGAAGACATTCAATTTGAGATGTAAAAGTCTCCTTAAGTCTTTCTTCTGCAGTACATCAGTGTAATGAGAATATTAAGAAAAAATGCTAATCATGCTATTGTGTATCAAGAGGAACTTGTGAATTTTTTTTTTTTACGACAGCAAAAAACTATTGATAGTAATCGTAATTGAAGGAAAATATGTTCCAGTTGTGAATCTCTTTTTTTTTTTTTTTTTTTTTTTTAGGGGAAGGAAACTTAAAAAACCAAAAGTAAATCAAGCAGAAAAGAAACTAAGGTCGGTGTCGAGTTGTTCACTGCTGCAGGCGCTCCTTCTGGGATGGTTTATGGCTCACAATGATAAGGTACTTTGGCATAAAACTACAACTTCTTACAACTAACAGGTTTAGTTTTTCCTTTTTGAATAAATTCATAAATGCAAAGGGATTCCTTTCGGAAGCGAAAGCGTTTTGACGAATGTGACTAAATGAGCATGGCAGGTATATTAATAAGGTGCAGGGTTAGTGATGATAAATGTCGGATTACGCTTTAACAAACCAGTACTTCTGTTAGGAATGATTTCGTGCTGTACATGTGTTTCTCTACAGACGAGCTACTCCTGATATAATCTCTTCAGCATCGGCGGGTGAGGAGAAGACAGAACTGTGTGAATAAATCGACGACTGAAGGGTTTAATAAGAGTTCTTCAATTAAATTGTAAAATAAACTCCAAACCTTTGATGTTTTGTTTTTTTTTTTGTTGTTTTTTTCCCCAGCAGCAATCAAGTAAAGTTTGGTTTGAATCATGTAGATTAAAACTACAACGATCTGAGAACAGCGTCGCTGTAAAGGATCCGTAGAGATTTAAACCAATGGATCCGTTCCTTGGTTTTTATGGTTTTCATTCTGGTTTCATAATTTAATAACTGCACGTTGAAGTGTCTATAGTCAGTGTAAAATAATCCGCTGTATGTTTGATAAATCTATTTAACATGTGGATTTTGGTATTCCTGCAAATAAAATAGACTTTACACATTTTTAATTGCATCCCTTCGGTTTACCCCAAAGAGAATCTGGGAATCAGGCGCCAGCATCAGTATATTAGCAACCTTTTAGAAAGTTTTTATTTTTATCTGGTTTCACTTTTTCCACGATAGGACGTGTGAAGCAAGTGAAAACTCACTAACAGGGAACAACTCATAACTTTTGTCCAGTATTTGTGCCGCCTGGCGCCCTGGGCAAGAGTCAGAAATCATACATTAAATTAGATTTTATTTGGTCCAGTCTGATCGTCTGTTTCTGTAACAAAGCTGATGAAGGATTGCAAGAAAAACAGCAATAAATGTCTAAAACGAGGGAAATGAGAGGAAACTAAGCGAGTAGGTCACTTTTTTTCTTTCACTCTGTGGTGACTAATGGGACTCCGATGTCCTGGACAGTATTTTTAGGATGCTCTATAGGTCTGCTGAGACATGTGAGTTGCCAAGGTGACCCGTTTTCACCGTGATCAACTTAGTAGTCCAGAGTGGCTGCTGTTCTGAGAAAGAAGAGAGAGGGAGAACAGGAAATAACAGAACAAACTTCCCTTGAAGGATGCTAATTTGGCACACTTCATGTCCTTTAGCGAAGCATCAGTTAAAAAATAAAAATAAACCAACCCCACAAACTGCCCTATATCTGTGAAAGCTCATGCTGATAAACCGATTCCTTTTAAGGCAAAACAGGATGGTGAAGAAAAGTGGAAAAGTGCTCCGTGACGTCTCCTCCGCTGATATCTGCAGCGCCGCACAGTTTCTCGTCCCGTTAGAAAAGCGCCGGATGGTGAGGGAGGTTCACCTCCAGCCAGCTCAGTCAGGACGCGTCCCCTGCAGGATGCTAGTCCACTTCATCTTTTTTCTTCTTTTGCTTCAGAGAAGCACCTCATGGGGCCACGTTGAGCAGCCTAGTGGATTTATTGGGGTAACTGATGGCCAGGCTGATGGCAGCGATGTTTTTCAGGGCCTGAACAATAAACAAAAGAATGCATCAATGAGTGTACCTCCAGGCGTTCTTAACAAACTGCTTGTTATATTTGAGCAACAACACAACCAAACTGGGCCTATTTGGTTCTTCAGACCAATAGTGTCCCATAAAAATAATAAACCTTGAAAAACTTTGCAGAGTTCTTGCTTAAATAGATATGAACTAAGGCCGGAAAAGCTCCAAGTGAAATATTAAATAAACATTAGTGCTTCCATTGGATTTACAGGACAATTAGGAAAAACGGAGGATAAGGGGAACATGTTTAAGAAGGGTTCAGAAAAAGGAAGGAAAACTATTTATGCTTCAAAAGTTGGATCTAAATGATCTACAAGACTTCTAGAACTATGTTCTTTGGACAAAGAGAGTTAACATGTATGGGGAACCAGAAGTGTCCATAGAGGTGGAGCCATACTGATATGGGATTATTTTCCACCCACGGGACCTTTTCTGCTTTTAGTCATGGATTAGACCTTAGAGTCAGTATTTAGGTCCAATTTAAGGACGTCCATCTGACAGCTGTAGCTTTATGGTGGGAACTTTGTTCTTTTTCTGTTGGAAGCAAACAACACATTTCATAAACCGAAATTTTTGAAATAATTTGTAAAGGAAAGTTTTGCAACGAAAAAACTATTGCAATCCTGAAATAAAACTATGCAAAACAGAGAGAAAGGTTTAATGTCACTTTGATATTTTCTTACTTTTTTTTTTTTCCAATATTCATTTGTAATTTTAAATTTTCAAATTTTTTATAACAATTATTTTCACATTTTATTTATTTATTTTTTTTTATATTTTCAAATATTTTTTCTTTTTTTTCTCCCAATATGTTCCTTACAGATTTAAATTTTTTAAAAATATTTTTGAAAGGTATCTTTTCAGATTATTTCAGGAATTGGATTCTTTTCAAATTGTGTTTTACAGTTTATATTTTCTACTCTTTAAGCCCAACGCAAACACTCGCTCTTGGTCAATACAAGGTTGTACTGATGTCCATGCAGACAGATAGAGATGCAATGTTGGAAGAAACTTGGAAAAAAATGCAAATCCTGAAATTTGACCTTAAAAAAAAAGCAATTAAATTGAATAGAAAATATGAAATCCCACTTAAAAAAGTTTTACAAAATAAAATTTCAATTTATAAAGTCTGTAAAAAAACTGAATTAAAACAGTTATATAAAAAAATAAGATTGAAAAAAAAACTGATATAACAACCAAGTTACTTCAAAGAACTTTTTTAAATCAAACTGTTTAAAGGTTATATTTGTGTGTTGCATTTTATTTTTAGTCCAGTTTACAAAACAGCCTCTTTTTTTTTGCCACAATAATGGAACAAAATTCACCCCATAAAGCCTGGACCACATCCGGACAAAGATCTGAAACGAAGCCCCCGAATCTTCAAGGTGTCGAGACGAACGAGTCAACATCCAAACTTGGAGCAGATTCAAACGCTTCAGTGAGACTAACGGGTAGAAACCATGTTTTAAAATGAAGACAGAGGCTGAAAAACGTGGAAGTACTGGTGTTTAGGTGGTTCTTCAGGCTCATTCATAGCTTTTGGGTTTTTTATATTTATTGTATATATTTATAGATTATTTAAATATATTATATATATTATCTCTCCTCTTTGTCAACATATTCAACTGGTGAAAGTTTAATTTTAAGAATCTTTAAACTGCTTTTATCCACAGAAAAGGCACCATTTATTTATTGAGGGCTTCAGATTATTATATTTAAAGCCGTCTTCTAACGGCCATAAAACACCAAGACAGAAAGCAGGGAGGTTTTAAACTTCAGGCTATTTTATAAAAAATACAAAATAGTCAGGTGTGCCGAGTTACCCACGATTTTTGTTTATCTACCTGACAGGTATTAGGTAACTGCTCAGCAGAACCACCCACAGTGTTTTTTTTGTTTTGTTTTTCTCCCACCACCCCACATCCTCTGCTCCTCTGAACCGCCTTTAGGGTCCGCTGGTGCGTTCCAGGGCCCTCGGTACGGAGGACGCCGAGGCTCGCTCTACTGCAAAATGCTAATGGCCTGTAATTACCAAATACATTAGCTATCAGCACGGCCCACACGCTTTAAAAAAAACAACAAGAGGAAGGGGGTGCCGAGGGGACCTGCTGGATGTCAGCAGCTCTCTGATTCACATGCAAAGAGTCTCCTTAAGCAAGCTGACTCACAGCGAATGAAGACAATCAGGGAGAGTGCGTGGTTGAAAGACAGTTACATAAGACTTCAGGGAGCAGGGAAGCTTCTGAGAGCTACCTTGGTCCAGGCAAGGCACCGCTGGATGGCAGAGATCGCGCTACAAGACCTGAGAAACTCTGGACTCCAAGGAAGGAGTTTGTTTGGCAAAGATTAAACAGGAGTGTTGGTTTTTACCATAGTAGTGTGGCTGAGGAGCTGCTCATCGGTGGTCATGGCCAGCAGGTAATCCTGGAGGATTCCTTGTTTCTGAGAAATAAAGAAAACATTCTTTGGTAAATCTAAAGCACGAGAGAAACAAAGATAAAACTAAACAGCAGAAGGTTCTCAGTTAAACAGCAGGAGGATGAAGGCTTTCATCAATCAAAAAATATACAACCCCCCCACCATGCATTAGTCAGACAAGTCTGGACGTCCATGTTAACTCTGGAGGAGCTGCAGGGACCCGAAGCTCAGGTGGTGGAAATAACTCAATAAATCTGCCTTTTGAGAAGATTATCAAGAAGGAAAAATAATTTTAAAAAGTAGAAATGTCCTTGTTTAATTTTCCAATGGGCACAGCAAACATGTGCTTCCTAATAATAGAACAAAAATCTGTACCTGGTACGAATAAAAGTTATCGACTAATGAATTCATCTAAAATTGTTTGATTTGAATCAATCAACCAAAGATTAACTGATAAGCGACAAAACACCTTGAGTTTTCCCTGCCATTAAGATTTTATATATATATATATATATATATATACATACACACATTAAATATTCATTTTTAAGTTTTTTTCAGGCTTTAGTGGCCTTTATTTAATCATTTTGTCGAATCACAGGAAAATGGGAGTAGAGAGAGGCAGGAAGACATGTAGCAAAGGTCAAAAGGTTGGGAATTGAACCTGCGATGGCAACGCCAAGGACAGAAGCCTAAACCTGGGTCGCATGCTTCACCCCAGCACTACTGCCCTGCCTCCTACATCACTATATGTGTTATTTATTTACTGTCCCAGCTGTTTCGAGAAGTAACCAAGAGAACACGTTAATAAAATAACACGAAAAAAAAAACATTGACACGTCATTTCCAACGTACAGAGATGTAAAACTGTCATTTAACGACGGGTATGTCGCTCCAACATGCTGTCAGATTATTTGCCGCTTAATTTAATCTTGTTACAAATCATTGAAATGAGGTGTAAACAAAAATGCACTTGTTCAGAGAACAAATGCATGCCACACTTTTCAGATCCTTATATGCATTGTTTCCTTTCTTCCTCATAATAACTCACTTCTTTTCATTTAATATCAGACATTAAACTCCAGTTAAATATGCGAGGCACTGTGAGGTGGATACATTTCATCCTCCATAAACAGAGATAAGACTCCGCAGAGTCTCAAATGGAGCTTTTACAGCTTTGGAGACAAAGTCCAGAACCCTGCTTCCAAATTCATCTCCCAGCATCCCTGAATGTTTATGCTGGAGAAAAAAAAAAACATTCTTGGACTGAATGAACAACTCAGCAGACCGTGACACGCTGTGTTTTGATTTCTAAATATAACCTTCACTTCCTGGGGTGAGGAGTACACCGAATCTCAGGGGACTAGAACACTAAGTGCAGACAAAGGGCTGGGATCAATGCTGGAGATGAGAGCAGCTCCAACACTGAACGTTTCAGGCCAGCTTTCTGCAGGCTCACACCTAATATGGCCTCATCTAACTGAGCCATCAACTCCCTAATCTACGTCCACATGCATATCGCCGCAGTTCGTAAAGCCCGCGCAGGACGCCAACCTGCGGTTCATGTTTAGAGGCAACGCATTTCAACGTCATTTCTGTACATTTCCAAATCTGTCTTTTGTTTTTTGTTTTTTTCCCCATTCTGGGTGGATGGTAAACACAGAAATGATGGACAAACAGATGGACGGACTTTTCCAGTGCGACTCTGTGGAGGAAAATGACAGTTGGTGCAGCTTTGCATGTTACAGCAGCTCATAAAAAAGCTTCTGCTGCATCCAGTCCATGTACAGGAAGAGCATAATTTAAATTAAATTTATATCCTTATCAAAAGTTAGAGGGAAATCAATCCTTCAGAACCATGATTTGCCTCTATAGGAGGGAACTTTTCTTGCTGTTATGCGGCGGTGGCGTTTGAGTCGCGTAAACAGCCTTTCTTTTGGATCTTCTTGTTGCAGCTTGAAGTCGAGGGGTTGATCTTAACACCTTCATGTATCACTGCAGACTCAGGACTGCAATGTCCATGAAGGGCACATTGTGTGTCGCTGCTAAGCTCCGCTACTGCCCCCTGCTGTCTGTCTGCTACCATGTACCCTCCTTCAGGAACAGAAAAACCTGCCCTTCCAAACGACTTTGCGCCGCTGATGTAATTTTATAGACAGATCAGACACTTCGGGTGTCCCCAGCCAGACCCAGATGGTATAAGAGAGGTGGTGCTTTTCCATGGACTGTCTGTTTGGGTTGCATCTACAGATGGGAAACTCCCGCATGTGACGCACTTTTAATCTCGGATGCATTTCAATAATTCATGATACGAGACTAAAACGAGCGAGAGAATATGAATTAAAGTTCAGATAGCATCTCTATCTCTCCCAGGCTGCGCCTGTGTGGCTCTGTGCCGTCTGGCAGATGGCGTGGCTGGGCCTTGGCCCCGAGCCAGAGCAGAGCAGGTGGGCTTAGAGGTAAACATGGTCATCAAGCAGAGAGACGGATAAACAGAGGAGAGGAAAGAAAAATGTATCGACTAAACTCTGTTCTCTCCTTTCTTGACATGTTTAGCTGAAGAACTGTGTCGATGGTAGAAAGCAGGAACAGGCGATTTTTCTCAGTGATGCTCGGAGAATTGATCTAGAACTAGTCTGGAATTGCAATCAGGATATCTTTAGGTTTCTTTATCGAGTCCTTTTATAGCTATCAGATCTTCTTTTTCCCTGACATTTCCTCTGGAATCTCATTGTGATTGTGATCGGTACATTTTAAGAAATCTCTTCCTTGAGTGCGACTGTCAGGTTTTAAAAAGAGAAAAGCTCAAGTGTAGCAATGCAAACAACTTATAGATTTAATTAAACCAAGGTGTTGGATTATAGAAATCACTGGGCTTGAAAAGAGTTAGATTTTATCTACAGATGGGCTGATACAGGATGGCGATATTTTAACATCAGTTGAATCAATCCTTTATACGTTCTGTCAACATTTTTGGGCTGTTTTTATTATTTTTTATGTGGCAAAAATGAACAATTAGTAGCAAATTATGGAGCTAGATTGATAAAAAATATCGTTTTTAACTGAAAAACATTTTTAATTAAAAAAAACAGAAAAGAAACATCTGAAATGTCTTAAAACTACTATTCAGTTTCAGATTTTTTATTTCACTTTTAAACTGCTGGTTCCTCTTTGTGGGGGCGGGGCTTAAATGACATTGGCTGGGGAATGATGACTGACAGAGTAAACAAAATATTAAGATCTATTTTATCAGGAACAATGGGAACTAGAAATGTCTTGATTATTTGTGTTTATGTGGTTTGATTTTGAAAAGAAAATACTTTACATCATTTTATTTTTAATTTAGATTTTTTTTCTATCTTTTTTTTTTAGTTTTAAAAACATTGTTCAGATAAAAATCTTTCCTTTCCAGCTTCCAAAGTAATTCAGTTTTAAACCCTTTTTTTCAAGTTTGCAAATACTTGATTTAGTTTCAAATTGTTTCTTTTCAATTTAAACAAAATATGTTTTTGAACAAACTTTATGGCACCAACTTAGTTCCATAGAATTGCAGGGGAGCCATAATATTGGCCGGCCAATGTATGGCTCTATATCTAACCTGAGGGATTGTCCTTCACTGTGTTCAGTAAGAAGCTGCCATTCAGTTGGTGGATGATGTGTTGATCGAATGAAGCACAGCCTTTCTTTAATAGTTAACCGTCGTCCACCAGAAGCCAGGATCAGAGGGGGATGTCTTCAGGAGTTTGATATCTCACACTATAGTTGGTCTTCGTTGTCTTCCTCAGAAATCATAAAACATTTATCGCATAGAGCCAAGAAGGAAAGGCATCAGGAATGACTTTAAAGAGCGACTTTGGGAAAGAAAGTGCCTTGTACCATAAATGGTGAAAAATGCGTAATCTTTAATGCTGCCGTTTAAAAAGCTTCATCAGAAACAATCAAGAGTCGATATGCTCGGCTACGATGTCCAATACGTGGAGAAATCCAATGTAAGCACAAACACCTTATATCGACTCTGTGGTGGTTTGAACTGTTTCCTGTCATTTAGTCAAAAAAAACGTTTCTCTATTTAAGTAAATTATTTTCGAGTCAGGTTTCTGAAAACTGGAGCTCAGTCCCCGATGGGTAAATCTGTATGAAAATGATCCTAAACACTCCAACAAACGTTAAACATTGACGTTTGGAAAATGAAAGACTCAGCATGTTTAAAATACAGATCCTACCACAACAAAATGCTGGATCTGAACCCTAAGGAGAAGAAAAAGGCTCAAATGTTTAGAAAAACGATGAGGGACAGGATGCCTCTGTGAGCGGTTCAAACTAAAAGTCTCTTTCCTTAAAAATTATCTGACAAAGCCACTAATGTTGAAAGAAAAACACTAAGAAATTCAGAAAGTCTTAAAAAAATAAAATAAAAGGCAGAAAACAACAGCAAAATAAACATAGAATTAAAAGATATGCCTGATCTTAGTGCGTCCACATGTACTCACAATGGCCCGGGCCTCTGCGATGAAGAAGAGCTCAGTGAGAGCTCTGTGAAGAGGCAGCAGCACTGCTATACTGGTAGGATCCTGACTCAGGTTGCTCTCCATGGACATGAAGAGCTGCCACAGCGGCCGCAGCAGCGTTAGCTCACAGGCTCTGGAGAACAAACACCAGCAAAGGCCACAGTCAGATTTAAGCAGGGAAGAACGGCGAGAGAAACAAAGCTCCCTTTAATACAAGAGGTATCACTCCTACTGAGAATTCTTGAGGCACAAAGTCAGGGAACATTTGATCATTCAAAAGAACAATAACTCTGTTTATACAGACACGTTATCCATCAGAGAGGAGGGTTTCTTCTTCAAACTCTAGATATTATTATTTAGTTTTTGGTGTTTTGTATCAGAATCGGAAAGAATTACACTTGACTGAAGCTGCAATGATTTCACAATGAATGGTAACATGAAAACCATGACAGTGCTTTTACAGTAAACACTGATATTGATTCTATTAGTAATGGATAATACTGTTATTTTTTCATTAAATTAAAAGCATATGTTTAGGAAATAAACATTTATCAATAAACATATGTTTTAAACTTAAAATAAAGATGTATTTCACATTTTAAATAAAGTTAAAGAAATGAAAACCGATTTCTAACAACAGCATCACAACATTTGTCTACAACATAATCACAGCGCTTGTTTAAAATCTTTCATCTTAAAATGGAAATGTTTATATTAGGGACACATCGATTTATAAATCTGGGCCAATATCGATATCTGATCTTTATGACCAATAACATATTTATAGATGTCATATATCCGACCCTTTGGACAGCAGGACAAATAACTGAAATAAGGTAAAACAAGGTTAAACAAAATTCAGATTTCAAAACAGAATAAATTTCTATACTGCTTGGTAGAGAAACAATAGTAAACTTTTAAACTCTTTTTTGATAAGAGGAACAATACTCTAAATGTCACAGGATTCTTTTTATTCCACGCAGATTAATTACTGTTTAAAAGCAAAAAAATGCTATTTACAAATAATTATTGTAAAAGCAATGGAAACGAAAAAAAGAGACAAATCTATACATGGGGCAGTCGATATTTGGCCGATGTTAATGTTTTTTTTCGTTATCGGCCTAAACGTGCAGCATTGGCTGTCATTAGTGCATCAGTTCATGCCTTGAGATCACATGGAGGCATTGCACTGTTGCTCCCTTCCTTCTTCCAATAAATTGTTAATGTTTTTTATTATCAGTGTTATTTCTTTGTTTAAATCTAGACTTGAGTAACATTTGTTAGCATTGTGTCGTTCTTATTATGTAAACAAAGGAAGAAAAAAAACAATCCTGGCTCATAGAACCAGCCCCATAAAAATATTGGCAGCAGGAATCAAGGATTGATTAGACTAATGTTGAAATAATTGGTATCTTTTTACATTTCGAAGTATTCGAAGAAAACAGAAAATAAAAAAGCAAACCTTTCACATCCTGTTCTACTGGGATTATTGTTAATTAGTTAGTCAGGCTATCTGCTAATATAGCTAGCCTACAAACATACAGCTTGTAGATTCACAAATCTTTAAAAACAGATTCATGTTTTCATTAGTTACTGGATTCTTCTCCTTTTTTGTTTTTAGTCAGAAAAATAATTAAATGTAATATCATTATTTGTGTTGCAGGTGGGGAGGAGATGGTAGCACTCCTCTATGCTCCAAACATCCACATAAAAACTCCAGCTCTGTCTGGTTTCTCATCAAATAGCGTTTAAACCAGAGGGATCGCTTTGTGTGAGCTGCAGCTTTGACCTGGTTTTCACTCATGCAAATGATCAATAGTTGAACTAATCTCTGTGGTCACAACTAGGATGTTTATCAAGGCTCCATGCAAAGCACATGTTCAGCTGAGGTGCACCGACTACTGCATGAGGAAAGTCGATTTCTGTGAAACCGTAACAGATGCCAAAACTTGAAAATAGAATTTTTTTTATACCTGAAAATTAAAATCTGTTTTATTGTCCGATATAAATGCCGGGATGGACTTACGTGTCAGACTGACACTGCAGCAGGCGGAGAAGCAGGTGGATGGCTTTAAGTCGCTGGCTTCCTGTCTGACGACAGGCCACGCCCACTTGCCACTCCCAGATGTCGGCCAACGGCAGATGGCTGAGCACCCGAACATCAGCTAACATTTGCTTGAGTATCTCAAAACCTGAAGAGAGATGATTAAATGAGGCTATCAGATGATTCGGTTAGAAATGTCATAATCAGGTGGAGTAATTTACCCGTCTGGAAGCGCCCCCTGTGGCCTCCCGTTACGGTGAACTTGTATCCCCACTCTGTGTTGCTCATGTCCGACATGAATCTGTAGTATAAGGTATCACCTGAAATAGAGTCCAGGAAGGTTTGTTAGGAAGCATGATTAAAAAAAAAAAAAACTGCAGTAATTTAAAAAAAGAGCTACATTACAAAACAGCTGAGAAGCCAAACAGATTTCCTCACCAGGGATCTCAAAGTCGGACCACTTCTGAGGAGATCCGCTGAAGTTATGGACGTCCTGGAGGAAGTCGCTGCTGCTGGACATGATGAGTTCGTCGCAGCCTTCCTCCGTGTAGCAGCGGGTGTCAAACTTCACCGACAGGTAGATGGCTCCAGGGATGTGCACTTTGTCCTGAAGAGTCAAAACACAATTAGAATTATTTATTCAAGCTGGACAAAAATAATTTGATAAATTATAAAAATAAGTTGTTTTTTGTATTTAAGATGATGTACATGTGTGTATCTCAAATTAGAATTAAAAAAAAGCATAGAGGTTTCAATAATGAGATTAGAGAAGCAGGTTAATATAATACCTCAGGGTTTAGATCAGCCCAGATTGCTGGACAGTTAAATTCAATGCAAAGTCCTGCAGTAAAATCACCAATTTCACAAAAGGAGATGAGAGTTCTTTAAAATTTAATCAGCAGATAGCAGATCTGAAACTAACAGATAACAGATTCATTAATTCATTACGCTGCTTCATATGTTGGTTAAGGAGTGATGGAAGGTTAGACTCCATGTCCTGGGTTCATCTTTGTATGGTAGCTCCTGATGCTCTGACTCAGGCTGAAACACACATCTTGAAAATCTTCATCCAAACTCTTTGAGTGTCGTTTCACAATCCTATAAAAACTGCTGTGAAATGTTTTGCACCGCAGGTTTTCCTTCCACTTAACTTTCCACCCCTTGTGAACAGTTAACCTTCATAGTATCAAACTTCTGTGGCCCTACCTTATG
>JAUZNJ010029843.1:0-15168 GCA_034780135.1 Jordanella pulchra
CACTGGGCGGTAATCATTCGGGCTGGTGATGGCAGACTTCTTCGGCACCGGGATGATGGTGGAGGTTTTCAGGCGGGCATGACAAAACAATGTCCTAAAGGCAACAATGAGAATTCCTTTTTAAGAACATGTCCGGGTGAAGATAGGATCACATTAGCCTTATTAGCAATTTATTCCCTACAAAAACAATTCAAGTTCATCTGGGGCACTTCCATGATTTTGAAACATTTTTTAAAAAACACAATTCAGACTGTTATCTTTCAATGTAAGGCAATTATACCAACAGATAAATGAAAAACACAGGAGGCTCTCATCCTCCCTCTTACCACCCAGATGTGCCATTGCAGACTGTGTAGCACTCAGCTTAGTGTGCTCAACTGGCTCCAGACACTCACACTGGTCGTCCTTTGGGAAGCTAGAGAGGTCAGGTAGCTGTTCACATCCTAACCCAGTAGGGGTAGCTTCATGTTCAAGAGAAAAATTATAGTACTCAGGCTTGATTGCCAGAGTTAAAGTTGGGGAAGAGAGGGGAAATCTCAGTGTTTAGCTTCTCATCTCCGCACCATAGTACAAGTAATGTTGCTTCACCAGCAACTCAAATCAGAACAGAAATGAGAGTATAAAAAAAAGAGTAAAGTGGCTTGACTAGATGAAGCTTAAATGTATGAAACTACTCTTTGAAGACCAAATAAACATATTCTGCAGTATGCACCCCCTACCACCCTTCCTTACATCATTCACACCTTGTGCCACTTCTTCCCATGACTGTCTCTTCAGCTCATTAGCTCTCTAATTCTGCTCACAGAGAAGAGAAGAACAATAACAACTAGTAATTAGACTGTTTTGGTATAACAACTCTAACATGTATTATCATCTCAGATTTATTGTTGTGATGAAACAGGAGCTCTTGCTGTGCTGCAGAGGAGTAGGAGTAATTCAGGCTGCTGACAAAGTAAATAAAATGTCTAATTTGCAAAACCAGTCCATTTCTGTGTTGTCCCAACCAGTGATGCACTGTTTGTCATGTCTGGCAGCCTTTATTGGCTTTAAACATCAGAACAGATCTCCAAATGTGTTCAGAACATTATTCAAATCAACCAGTGTTGTTATAGTCTGAAAATTTAACTGTGAACAAAGCTCACAAACACCAATTCTTATTTATAACAGATAAAAAAATGTGCATACAATTTTACTCCCTAAATCATTTTCAATAAAGTTTCACCTACAAGTACCAAGCAGAACCTTATGGCAACAACCATAGCAGTCTTTTTGTAAAGGCAAATCTGTCTGGTTATCATCTAGCTATGAGACATTGTTTCCCAGAGCTATATTAGTACACAAAAAAGGAAAGATTGTGTTGTTTTATAACTTCTGGCTGATTTCCAAGTATTTTCCTTTCTATTAAAAAAAAAAACATTTGTTGTTAAAGTTACTCAGAGTTCTTGTGAATGCTTTTGAAAAAAAACTGGGATTTTTAAAACAATTCAACTTGCTTACATTTGCACAGGGTGTAGGATTTTGAGGTAATAAAAAATATGTAAAGCACTTCTATATGTCTATCAACTGTGATGCCAGGAGAGTGATGCCAGGCAAAAGTCTTGCCATCACAAATGTATTAGCACCATAGCAATGGTTGTAAATCCTTGTGCGTCCCATATTCTTTAAATAGCCGTAGGAAACACAAAAAGTTAGAGACTGTAGCATTTGTCAGAAATGACAATTGCCAATGAGTTTTTAAGGTTGATAAATAGCCAGGAAATGGAGAATTCAACACAGAAATAGATTCACAGACACAAAATGAACCTTCTACAATAGACAACTGAGACATCTCAAGTGAAACAATTAAATAGATTGTGAGGTGTGGCTCATGAATCTATAAGAAAGGAACCCTGAAGAAACCCACAAGTCGAAGCATGTTGTTCTACCAATAAAGTTTGTTCCAAGGACTTCAAGTGTTGCATAAATTTTCACCTTTCCAGTTTGCTGAACCTCTTAATATATTATTTTAAATTATGTGTTGATAATGAAGTGTAGACTTGTCACAGTTCAGTGACATTCATTATTTCAAAACATTTGACACATCTCTACCAGTGTCATGATCTGAGTTTTTCTGTGTATTTTTTACTGACATGATCTGTGTTTTTCTGTGTTTTCTGTGCCCCTGAGTCTCTGCGCCATCCTGTTTCTCCTTGATTAGTTCCCAGGTGTGTCTTGTCTCTGTGATTACCCTCTGTGTATTCAATGCCTCTTGTGGGTCTGCGTTCTCGTTGTGACAAAGAGTACAATGTATACCTCCTTTATGAGGGTAATGAATATTGTACATCGTTCCTGATTAGATAAAAAATAGAGGGAGAGAGCAAAGGTGGAAAGGGAAAAAAGAGAAATCGACAGATCAGAGATATAACTCAGCTGGACAACTAATCCTCAGACCTCAAGGTGTGGAGATTTTTGCGGAAATGCAAAAAAAGTGTTTTAGCAGTTGAGCTTCAGTTTAAAAATAGTTTTCCTGAGAGGACTTCCTCTGTGACTCCAGCAGGTTGTGTAAAGTTTTCCACCCTAGAAGCTGAGTACCACCTGTTCCAATAGATGTTGTCTCTGTGTGGGGATGTGTGAGGACTGGAGCTGAGGAAAGAACAGCTGGAAAGAAGAAAGTTAAGTGAGGAAATCTCAGCAGGTACACCCAGAAAGTGCACCATCTATACGTGTTTATTTCTCCACACTTTCTGCAGAAGGCTTCCCCCTCTTGCCTTCATAATGTTCCAATTTGATGTGGAAGCAGACATGGAGAGTATATTATGACAAGTCTAGTGGGGTGCGGTGCCTTTTATTTCCCAATCTGAGCTGTTGCCAGGTGAGCTGGCAGGTGTTGCACACTGCCAGGATTCAGCAGTCTATACAGACACAGAGGGTAAATATGAGATTGATAGTAAAGTATGATAAGGTTTGGATCTGTAAAAAGGTATTGAATAGGAAACGTGGGATAATATGATTGTGAAATGATTTAAAAAAACATGTCGTTTTTTTGTTGTTTTTTTTTTCCAAAATAAAAAGTCTGATTTGCTGTGATTCACTGAAAAGAAAAAATAATATGAACAACAAAGCTTTTTTTTTTTTTTTTTTTTTTTTGTTTTCCTGCCTGCAAATCAAGGATAAAAACTATTAGATAGGATTACCCTGAATGCATCTTCACAATAGTGAAACATAACGACGAGGATTTTATTTGTGCAGGGACACAGCAACAATTACAAACAGCAATCAAATTAGCCCAAAGCATCACATTTCAGAACGTCCCATTCAAAGTCCAGACCTAAGCACTATTTAAAATTAAAATGTAAAAATGATAAAAACTATCTTTGTGCAGAACAAAAACTGTCCAGCAGGGGGCGGTAAAGATGTGTCGAATGTCTGTCTTTACTGTTTTCACTTTAACTGCTATTTCTTAATAAATCTTGTTCAGACAGTACTTTTAATTTTTTTCCCCCAAAGATTTTTTTATCACACATGATGGATGGCACTGGTATAAATACTTAGCAGACGGTCGATGACATGGAACCCTGAACACAGTAGGTGAAAGGTGACATAAACCCCTGGGATATTGACCTTTAGAGAGCAAATCCAATCTGCATCCTACAGACAAAGCAATTACAGCACAGACAGAGTTATTTTGAAGTGACAAATGAACTAAGATGAAAAGTACACTGACAATAGGAGCATATCTCTCTCGTTTCTGAGGACCTTGAAGCTTCCACATATTGTCGAGGGCCTCAAAAAAAAAAAAAACAAAAAAAAAAAACTCCTTCACTTGGTATTAAAGCACAAGCATTGCCTTGAAAACACATTATAAGTGGGAATGTGAACAGAACACACCAAGGTTGCTGGAGACTTTTTTTTTGTAAATCCCATGTCACGATGCAAAGGTTCTGAGCTGTCTCTGCATCTCTTTATAATGCTGTAAATGCCCCCATATGTTTAAACAGGTTGTATTAAAAGACATAAAAACCTTTCCTGATCCAGGTCAGTAGGAATAGCCAACATTTCTTTATTCTAAATGCTAAAAAACATTAACAGAATTATTTTAGAGACTTTTTTTTCAAACTTTTTTATTCCCTTCAGTTTATATTTGCAGCAGCTGACAGCTTACATCACTCTGCAGCACTTTACAGAGACAATTCAGTCAAATTATCCAGACAGATTGGTTGAAGGTTGTCTATCTGTGGATAGCAGAATTTCTGCATCCAGTCATTGACTCATGAGGAATTTGTTCATTTCTCAGAACATGTAGTGAATGTAAACATTTGCTTGCATTGTGTTGTTGACTCTGCAGCAGTCCCTCACAGTAGCAGCATTTCCACTACAAATGTGCACAAAACTTTGTCGATATTCTGCTTATTTTGAAAATGTTACATTTTGCAATAATTTAGCAAATAAGGCAGCTCTAGTTGGCGCCGTCATCCTCCAACTTCTTCCGGTCGTAAATTGCATTTGATGGAAATACACCGACTGAGTATGCATGCAGTGACAGCGGAGAGGACATAACTTGTCTTGGTTCTCCTTCCATTGGGTTCACTTTATAGTTTGGGGGATCTTGAGCTAATTCCTCCTGTCCAGAACTGGTCTAAGCATGGGGGTTTTTTTAGGCCTCTTTACTCCAACAGATTTTTTTTACCCCAACAAACAAATGATCCATCAGACTGAGATCAGGGTTTTTTTGATCAGCTCCAAAATATCGACAATGTTGTCCTTGAACCACTTGGACGCTTAGGATCTTCATCCATTTAGAAGACCAATCCTTTCCAACTTTAGGCTTCATAATGTTGTTTTCCTTGAACGCAATCTATTTTATGTAGTGCACCAGTCCCTCCTTTATCTATACAATCCTGCTTTGTTTTTATTCTGGTATGGAAAAATATCAATTTTTTTGACCAAAAACCTTTTTTAGCCCGAAGCTAAATCCAAATGATTGGTGTGTATTGGATGATGTCAGAGGTACCTGTCTGACTGAGTGAGTGATGAATCATTGAGGGTCTGAAGGGGGGTGTAGAGTGGGAGGACAGGATGTGGAGGATTGGATTGGAATGAGGAAGGGAGGGGCAGAGGACTGATCAATCTTAGGGATTGACAGGTTTGATCAGAGGGAAGACTTCCCTGGAGGATATTGCATCACTACAGCTGGACTAAAAGTTAGCTACATGCAGCGATGCACAAGATGCATGAAGGCACTGCAGAATGAAACATCCACAATATATTCTGAATTTCTAGGAAAGACTTCCACAAGGGCTGTACAAGCTAACACATGGAGGCCTGGTGGTCAGCCCCCACCCCCCGGCTGCTCGTAAAGGAAGAGCCAGGACTGGACAGATCATCTCAGAGCACAGATGGATTTCCTGCCAACACGTTCTCATCAAGGCTGCTGCATCTCAGAGGAAGACGATATGAGAAGAAACGCAGCGCCAGACTCAGGCATTAAATATGCAAAGAAGATCAGAAAACAACCCCGCATGTCACTGTGTCTGAAACTCATAACAGTCTCCCCCTGTTCTCGGCACCTTCTGGTCCTGAGCCGCCCTCCTGCTCTGTTACAGTATCATCTGCTCATGAGAAGACATCTGTCACCATCCAGGAGAGACAAATGGAAGCCCACATAGAGCCTGGAGGCAGGGGGACGCCTTGGAGAGACTGCAGACCACAAAGACAACCTCCCCCAGGGGTGGGATGAGTTCACCCCCCACTGAACACATCTCCTGACAAAAACCTGGCTTTAAAAGTCAGTCGCCAGTTGTGGTGACAAACATCCTCATCATCCATATCCTCATCCTTCTTTGCTTCATTTTTTTTTTTTTTTTGCTATCTTTTCATCCCTCCTCTCATGTCCCAATTTTCTCACCTTTTAATTTAAAGATTCAAACTTCACTCCAGAGTTTTTAGACAAAGAAACAAAATCAGACATTATAGATAAAACAACATAGTCTTCACTAACAAACACTGGTGAATAGAGGACCGTATTTAATAATTCACAAACTACTAACAAAAAAAAGTAAAGATTTGTCTTTAAGAATCAGGAAAATATTTGAACCTCCTGATTGTGTAAGATTACAATCAAAAACCACAATGTCATTTTTCACTGACAGACTAACATGATGTATTTCTAAAATGATGTAAGGAAAAATGAAAGTTCAAAAAATCTTCATGAATTCAGACATAATAATAATTTAATGGTACGGCTTGAGCTTGTTTTCCATCACATTTACCGTGTGACCTTTTATTAAAAGTTGTATTTAGAAGTGGAATTAAAAAAACAAGGCTTTATTTTTGAAGTTTATCACAAGTTAACATTTTGTCCTACAGTTAAACATGGTGGTAGCTGCATCATGCCGTGGGAATGCAGAAACAGAGCTGGTTATTGGATGACTGTTGCAGCTAAGTCTGTGGCAATACGAGACGAACATATTTCAAAAGCCTGAATGGAGCAGATCTCTACCTACCAGCAGGACAACGAAGCTAAACATTCAGAACAACAATGGATATTCATGTGTTCGAATGGCCTAGTTAAAGGCCAGATCTAAACCTATATGTGGATCTAGTGGAAAATATTAAATTTGCTTCTCACAGGTGTTCTTCATTCAATCAGAATGAGCTTCAACTGTTTTCACAATAAAAAAAATAAAAAGGATCTCTATTTCCAACCTATTGAATCTATGATGCATGTAAGCCCAACCGCAGCCCAATGGAGCAAATGCAAAAGACTCACTGTCGGCATCGCCTGCAAGAGAAAGAATCACAGTTTCCTGCTGGAGACGCTCATTATTCATCGGTTTGCAAGCATTTCTTTTTTTTTTTTTTACAGCTGTAAGAAGACTTTTTGTTCTCCTGCAGACTTCGTATAAGAATGCAAATTGAAACATCATCACGTTCTCACTGATGCAGCAGTAAATGAAAATGATTTGATCCTGCCATGGATCAAGCTGCTGCAAACTAGCAGGCAGTGATTACAATGTGTTGGCTGCATTAGAAAATAAGAAAATAAGCTCTGCAGGGGGTTTAAACAAGTTTTCACATTCAGTAACAACCTAAACTAGTTGGTTTAAGAAAGCAGCGGATGAGTTAGATCATAAAGAGGGATCATCACAAGGTTGGTTCTAAAACAAATCAAAAAGATGAGCCTGGTATCCTGTCATAGGAAAGATAAATGTGCAAACACAGTGTGGGATTCTGCACTTTCAGGCATGGGTGCCTCCTAACTACAGTTGTTTAACAGAAAGGAGGCGATTCCCAGAGAGACTTGAATTCCTTTAGTCGGTGACCTTCTCGATTCGATGTCAGGAGGCCATATGTTGCGTCCAGACAATAGGAGAAAATACAAACACAATCCCACTCAAACACTCATTTACTCGGCGGGTTTTAGGAGGAGCTGTAGGAGGCATTGTTAACGTTAACCATTGTCTCGTCCTCGACGGGGAAAATGGAGACAATCGGTGGACGGCGCTCTGGTGGAAGAGGGCACAGAGTGAGGGACCTAAACACTGTGAATGAATACCAAAGAGAAGACTGTGTGTGCGGTCGCTGAACACTTTACGGGTCATTTAGAAGACTGTTTACGTCAAGAGTTCGTCAGTGAGAAGAGACTCCCACTATTCATCTGGGCCATCGGTGACACTTGAGTGTGTTTCATCTTCAGGATTGTAATGCTCTCTTCTTCTTCTAATCTTGGGAGGAATGTCATCGCTGTTTGTACCTGAACAGAAGTGTTATTCTGTGTTGTTGTTTTATTCGACCAAAGATAACATTCATTCAAAAGGAAAGAAAATTGGATTCTGATCCTTTTTTGTAGGGCAGCAGATTGAATTTTGATTTCTGGTGAGCTGTTATCTCATGCAGGGTCATAACAAAACATGAGCTCTACCTCAATAATGGTTCTTCTTACTTTATAAAACATACTGTGACAGCATTCATAGCTCTTTAACTCTTTAATGTTTTATCATGTTTCTACCACAAAGTTTAGATTATTTTATCAAGATAAACCAAATAATACATTATGTAACATATTAAAACATGGCAGCATCTGTCTGTTCATTTCCCTTTCCCTTGCTGGAGAAACACATGATGCTGCCACCACTGTGCTGTACTATGTTTGATGATGCGTTCAGGGTAATCTGTAGGTAAAAAGTCGAATGCTGGTCTCATCTGATAAGATCGCGGTTTTGACTGGTTTTTCTTTGCCTCATGACTTTCATTTTGCAGCTTTTCAATTTAGGACAGAAACACACAGTGAAGGATTGATTCTCAATTTGTTTATTGTTCTTTTTTGCTTCTTAAAGGATTTTGCATCTATGTTATTGTGTGAACATTTTATCCCACCTTAGCCGTGAATCTCTGCAGCTCATTCAGGATTAAAACTTCAGTCAACATCTTTAGCATGAATTGTTATCAAAAACAAGTCTAAATCATTAACCATTTGGAGTCAACTACACTAGATATTTTTTTGCTGCAAAGAACGCCTCACTAGATTGTTTGACATTCAGGGTTATTTCTTTGTGGCCTTTTTCTTAGAACTGCACCACATCTGTTTGCAGTGTTTGAGTTCATAGAAATGCAAAGAATTTTTTAAAATGCGAACTACCTTTAACAAGCTGTTCCTTTGCTTCTAGCATGTTTTGCTATATGTTGTCCTCATTCTGCCGCTTTCTGGGATTCTAGGCTTTTTACACTGCTTTCTAAGTGGCAACCTTTGATCACATTTCTTCTTCCTGGATTCCTCTATTCTGGTCAGATGTTCTCCTGGTTTCTGAATTCTGGACAAGGACCCTGCTTCTGCTTTGCTGCCTCTTGCTTTTAATTTGGGTTTGTCTGCCTCTGCTTGACTTCATTTCCATGGAAAACTAAAGCTTCAAGTCTGCTCCTCAGATTCTGTCCCCTGTTTCTAAATTGAAGGCTTTAACATTTCGGATCCCAGACCCTGGGTTAGTTCCCCCTAAGAATCCCTCCCGTGTTTTCTGTTGCTGAAGCTATTGGATAAAACTCCCTCAGTAAAACCAAGGAGTCTCTTTCACAACCTGCAAACCTCACAGTGACGTCGTCCTGAGGAGAGGTTCCTGACTCTGCAGCTGGTGGTTTCCTGTCAAACTCATAATAATTTTCTCACTAAATTCTTGATTTGTTGTGTTTGGGTCGGCCTTGTCTTCTTCCTGTAGCGAAGGGGCTGGCATGCTCTTAGGCTTTTACTCCGAACAAGCGACTAGGGGGTTTTAGGGAAGTGAATGACAACCATAATAACGCTGGAAGGATTATAAGATGTTCAAGTTAAATAGGCCTAAAGAGAGAGATTTAAATTCCTCTTCCTCAATAATTGGCGATTAGCAGCCAGGTAGCATCCAATGAAGGAGGAAATGTTTATTTCAGTTAACAGACATTTGAAGTTTAACTCGGACTCCGGACAAAACATTTGAGACCCGACTTAAACATGTTTGACTTAAACTTAAGTCATATCTATTATCCAGACACTCAGCACCTTAGAATACCAAACGTCACCAGCAGGAGATCTATATGAAAATAATGATGCAAATAAAGAAAAAGTTACATACGTATTTATAACTCCTTCATTTTCTTTCACAGTCGATTTGTTTTAGTGCTGACTGGTCGCAGATTTCATGCCTTGCTTTGATCCCAGCGGGGATGTGTGTGTCTGTGCTAATTTACAGGTTACCACATGTCTTTGCAGTGCAGAGCCTCTGGCAGCACAGTTTTGGGTTCTGCAGCTATAAAACACATCCCTCCTATTAAGCTGTAGGAGGTGAGCTTTTTTTTAAAAAGAAATGCAACCCAGCTTAATTACTACTAATGTTAAAGTCACCCTTTTCACTAATAGCTTTAAGTGTTTCCAGACATCTTTTGGTTAATTTCCTCCTTAAAAATGACAGATCCAGCCTCACCTGCAGCTGCTGTTTCTACCTCTTAGGTAAAAATGAACTTTACTTATGGTCAGGTTACATTCGCAGACCTTAATGTATTTTATTTGGATTCTCTTCGACAGCTCAAAACAAAGTAGTTGGATATTATTATTCAGAAGGATAAAGAAACAAAACAAAACCCTTCAGCTGCAGTTCCAGCTGTTTAGCGATATCTCTCTACAAGCTTTATACATTTGAGCGAAATGAAAATGCTGCACATTGTTCTTTTTAAAATAGCTTTGGCTCAGTCAGACTAGATGGTGAGCATCTGCCAACGCTCATTTTTTAAGAATTCCCAAAGTCTCTCTGTGGGTTTAGGTTTGGACTTTAACTAGGCCAGTCTTAAATTGCATTTAAAGAATGAGGCGAGTGGAGCAGTGATTTGCATCTTATTCCTATGTGAAGGTGCGTTTGGGAGCGAATCAGAGGTTGACAATGCGAACGGTACAATCTGGATGATCAGAGTGAAGCAGAACGGCGGTCAGTGTAGCAGACATGTAAGGCGAAGTTTAAAAATCTGAACTTTTCACTACGGTCATGTGAGCAGATAACAGGAACCGGTGGGTGGATAGACATATAAACATACTTCGACCTAAACCAGTTTATTAAAGCTTTGGTTGTGTGTTTAGAGTCCAGTTTTCGCACATATTTAAGTCTTCTGCTGGTTTTAGAAACATTTAAATGACAACTGTCTGATTATTTGGTTGTTCTAAGGATAAACAGCCCCCATCTTGCTGCCGCCACCATGTTTGACCACAGCATTGCTGTGTTCAGCCTATGTGAAGTGTTAAGGAGCTTTGTATGTTGCCCAGCGTTTGAACAGAAACAAGCATCCATTTGTCGCTTTTTCATTGCTGCCTGGAAAATCAAAGTCCAGCGTTCACAAACCTTTCCGCTCTTGTCTGTTAACTGCAAGCCCAGAGGGAGGAACCAGCTTGTGAAAGAGAATAATAGCTTTATCATTTAACACCATCAAGAAGCAGGATCCAAAATGACATCTGGTGCTTTGGAGTTGTGCAGTTTTTTAGCCGTGCAAAGAACATGCTAGTCGGAGCTTCAAATAAATCACAGCTCCACAGAGCTGACGAGTGATTCTGGTCGTAATTCTCCGAGGGTTACCCCCACCCTTCACAAGTCCACATTCAGCTCATCTTATAGATCAGCTGTCTGCACACAGGAGGTAGGATGCTAAGGGCTCGGTTCTTTCTGCAGACTAAACACATGTAAGTCAATGAAGGTGCAGCGTTAGATGCTGATTCCAAAGCCTTCAGTCTGACATCAAATTGAGTTCAGCTTTTTAAACTAAAGACACTTTAACCTTTTGTAATGATGCTTAAAACAGATATTTTTAATAGAATGTGTTAGATTCAGTCATTTCAAGAGGCGATCTTAGTGGTTGCTTCTGTTTTGACAGCAACTCTCCAACAAAAACCCCTTATGTTATGGTCTGTACAGACATCGCTTCCACCGACTGTCTTATAAGCTCCTCTTGATGATGTCTTTTATGCTCAAATGTCAAGTAGAGACTTTTAATCCTATCATACAATCTTTAAAGCCTCATATGGATCCAATTATGCAACAGTTTCACTAATTCAGCAGTGGTTCTGGTTCCTGCTATCCTCATGTTGTACATCACACAGAAAGCAAGAAGCCTTTTAAAAGGAAATAGACTGAGTGGAATACAAAACCACAGAATGAATGAAGGGCAGACAAAGCAGAAGAGACATTTTTTTTGTTTGGCTTTCAGAGTCAAGGCCAATGATCCATACAAATCATCAGCGGTTCAGCAGCAGTTCCTCCCATTAGAAATCTCATATGAAAAGTTGATGCAATGTACAAAATGCTTTGCAAGGACTTGGTGTAGCGTTTTGTATTAGTAATTCTCTACTCTTCTAACCAGAACTAGCAGCTCTGTATAATAGAAATAATGAAATCCAAATAAAGCTGTTTACAGAAACATTATATATTACAGTTTGTCCATAAACATTTCTCACATTGAATCTAAAAAAACATGTTTTTTTAAGCTTTTGTCCAACTGAATTGAAAGCAATGCACTTCGACTGCTAATTACAGTGGTTAGACATTCAAAACCAGGAAAGACTGCATTGTTTTTATCGTATCAAATGTATAAAATACAAAAACTGAAAGAGTTTGGACTTTTTCTTTTACCACGACTGGATGGAAATGTTTAGGAGCTTGAAATGGGAATTGAGTTGAAACCTTCTGTATAAATTATTCTGTTACACCAGTTGGACAAAATTATTCATACATGATATCTTGTCTTTTTCTGCCTGCTTCAGATCAGGCTGTTTATCAAGAGGACGGATGGTTTAACAGTTGATATATTCAACCCACTTGTGAGGCAGAAAGATTAATGATACACAACATGAGGTTTAGCAAGTGTCTTTAGTTAACCAAGAATCTAAATTAAATTGTGGTTGAATGTGATTATCCTCTCTTGAACGTTAACAGAGTGTGTGTGACTGTGTGTCTGCTTCTTCATGCTAGAGATACTATCCCTCCAAATATCAGTTATGTAATTGAATCGTTTCTTCTCGTCTGTTCCTGCGAAGTCTCTTCACCTCCCTAAATATCCGATTTTTCTCTTTCTCTCCACCCCTTCTGTTCCTCCCTGTGGACCAGTCATTCGCCTGATGGGAAACATTTCTTAGCCAAGCCTACCCTGGAAGCGTCTCCGATCTTCCCACCAGCCTCTAATTCATTCTTTTGCCTTGAATCCTTCTCCTTTCCTCCTCTTGTTACCACGAACACGGCCGTCTCTCCAGGACTGTACCGACAGCATGTTCCTGGATTGATCTCTGCATAGATCACATTAAAAGCCAAACAAACAAACAGAGGTGAGGTAGAATTACTTATTCAGGCTTTACAGGGACCATGGGGTTGGTAGATGTAGAAGTCCTTTCAGTGCATCCTGTATCCCTGCAAGAAAGGATGGATTTTCTGCTGCTTCGAAGCTTTTTTTCTCCAAGCGGTGATCATTAGCTCAGCTGCCATTTGACTTCCAATCAGTTTCTCAATTGATTTACCCAGCAGTTGTTTTTTTTCTTCTTCTTTTTTTTATTGCACAGATGTGGTTAAAAAGGGAGAAACAGAGACTGGAGCCGACAGTAAGAGGAGAATTCATGTCAAACTGTGCTTTCATTTTCTGTGTCTAATTAAAAAGATAAACATGTCTCTGTAATTACCGGTAAAGCCACAAAGATACATTTAATCTTGGAGACCTATCATGGGATGTTCATAAATAAATGAGCTTTAGCAGAAGCTGGGAAACTCCTCCAAACTGCTGGACCCTTTTAAATGTTGCTTCATACATTCAAGTCAGCTAAATGTCCTTTGTATTTAGTGGCCTTAAATATGAACTCAAAGAAAAATACATCCGAGCCACAGATGAGTTCATCATCCCTGGGTGGCATTTTGTTTTAGGACAGATTTAGCATCAAACCCGTTCCTCCAATCAGCAGGTTGAGAAAACTTTGTTTGCATTTGCTTTTTTTTTAATGTTTCAAAAACCAAAAATCTAAAACAGAAAAAATAATAGTGGTAATAATGAGAATAATAATGGTTCTATTAAAGAAATGTCTTTGCTTTGTTCAGGTAAATTCATATAAGTTGAGATAAAATGAGTTGCAACTATTGATGCATTTTAAAACAAAACCCCCTATATGCTGCCTCCTGGTGTGACATCATGGAAAAATCAAAAGAAGCAGCCAACACATCAAGAAAACACACAGTCATCACTTCCAATGATGAGACTAAAAGGGAACGTCCATCCATCAGCCAAGGGCGGGTCGCAAACTCTAAACAACATGAAAACACATTTTAAAGATGCAAGCTTTTGGAAAAGTTTCCTAAAATAGAATAGAAGTGAATTCAAACCTTGATGGAGTTGGGTATAAAAGTGTTCAAAAGAGTTTAGTATGTTTTTTTCTTTGGGATCACGCAGTGGCGGTTTTAGAAAAATTTTTAAAGGGGTTTTCAGGCAGGGGCCAATGTACACTGAGGGATGGCTGAAAACTGATAGACGTCAAAATCATCTTATAGTCAAACTATACTGATCAAAAAATACCAACAGGAAAATGAAAAAAGAATGTGCACAACATCTATATTTAACACTATTAAATCACTGAACAGAGACCAGATTTTTATGAGGGTCTTTGCTGATAAAGCTATGAGCACATTTATACATTAGTTCCATTTAGATGAATTTACGGTTCTAAATAATATATACATTAAATGGGTTAAGTAATGTTCTTCATCTTTAGCAAAGACTCCTAGGTGATTGCAGAGACAAACTCTCCCCTATAAAACCGAAAAACTAATTAATTAAAAAACAACCTATCCTGTATTAGTCCTCTCTATTTGTAGTAATTGTTATGAATGATTTTTGCTTCATTTTTGTTTTCAGTTCTTGTTTAATATACCTGTGATAAAATAAGAAATTCCAAATGATGGTATCACTGCTGCCACCATTAGGCTTAGTGGTAAACTGCTTAGTCCAGAGGTATTGAATTAAATTCCAGGGGGAACAACAAATCACCTAGTAGGGGTGGTCTCAGGGGTGGCCAATGATTGGTTAGATCCGCACCTGGAATTGCATTGCGGGTATCAGATCAGCTCGGTTAGTGAGATCTGCATTCTCAGTATTGAAGGCAAGTACACCATTGGCACATGGACACTGCATAATGTGATTATCCTTTTCAAGACCACCCACAAGTTTTATGTCTTAGTGGCAAGATTCATCCAACCATATAGACTACCATCACCGACAGGCACAGGGCCTGAGCAGATCTGACCACCTGAGCAGATCTTGTACTTACACTGTACCTTCAGTCTGAATGTAAAGGCTTGCATTCAGTTTGAAGGATGTGCAATAGATCCAGCAGAACCCTCTTCACTTACATGAATAAAGACTGCTCACAGATGGACTTAAGACCATGGGTCTCAGTCCTTCCAGTCACTTGCAGAGCAGTCTGTATCAGGTGCTACAGCTTTAACTTAAACTATGTGCAGAGATTGCTGATCCACACTGTTATAGCATACCCGGTGACGCCCTCCATCACTAGCTCAGTCTAGCAGGGGTTGAGTGCCTTATCTGTGTGTGGAGACCAGTGTTGGCATAGTTACTTCTTAAAAGTAACTTTAATCGGACTACTGATTACTCCTTGAAAAAGTAACTTAGTTAGATTACTGACTACTTGATTTG
>JAUZNJ010029844.1:0-15168 GCA_034780135.1 Jordanella pulchra
GGATCAATATTTGCCGTGAAAATAGCTAATAAAGCCTCCAAGTAGTTGTGAAGGGTTTTTGCGTTTACGTCACTATGCCGTCACCGCGACTAGTCGACATCGACTCGCCTATTATCATGATGTACTCGACCTTAAAAAATATGTAGTCGTTCAACCCCTAGTTCACAGGCTATCAGACACACACGTTTGCTGCAGTGCTAGTGTGTTCACAGGCAATCGGACACAAATGTTTGCTGCAGTTAGCTGCAGTGCTAACGTGTTCACAGGCTATCAGACACAAACGTTAGCTGCAGTTAGCTTCAGGGCTAATGTGTTCACAGGCTATCGGACACAAACGTTAGCTACAGCGCTAACGTGTTCACAGGCTATCGAACACAAACGTCAGTTGCAGCGGTATCGTGTTCACAGGCTTTCGGATACAAACGTTAGCTGCAGTGCTAACGTTTTCACAGGCTTTCGGACACAAACGTTAGCTGCAGTGCTAACGTGTTCACAGGCTATCGGACACAAACGTTAGCTGCAGTGCTAACGTGTTCACAGGCTATCGGACACAAACGTTAGCTGCAGTGCTAGTGTGTTCACAGGCTATCGGACACAAATGTTAGCTGCAGTTAACTGCGGTGCTAACGTGTTCACAGGCTATCGGACACAAACATTAGCTGCAGTTAGCTGCAGTGCTAACGTGTTCACAGGCTATCGGACACAAACGTTAGCTGCAGTGCTAGCGTGTTGACAGGCTATCGGACACAAACGTTTGCTGCAGTGCTAATGTGTTCACAGGCTATTGGACACAAACATTAGCTGCAGTTAGCTGCAATGCTAAGATGTTCACAGGCTATCGGACACAAACGTTAGCTGCAGTGCTAATGTGTTCACAGGCTATCGGACACAAACGTTAGCTGCAGTGCTAACATGTTTACAGGCAGGAAGTATATCACTGCTCAAAAATGTCTATAAAGTGAGTCTTACATGATATGGAGCCTTTTAACATAACAAGAAACAACTTGTAACAGAAGAAAAAAAGTCGTTATGTTATGAGAAGGAAGTTTAAACAACTTTTTTGTCTCTAAATAGCACAACTTTAATAATAAGACTCTTACTATGACCCTAATACTCTGTTGTACTTTCTACCCTTTATGTCAAATGTCTGAGGTTTGCTGACTAACAAGGGGACTTAATTGATAAATGATTTTTTTTTTATGTTGCTAATAGTTTGGAGAATCTTGAATTGCTGATGTTTCTTTTCAGGAGCCCCTCGGAGCACGCTACAGGACCTTCAAACCCTGCCGATTTACAGGACTTGTTCTACAGAATGTTTAAAGGCGGACCGCCGAATGACATGGCTGCCAACGGCGGAGGCTTTTTCCCCTCAGGTCCGCCCAATCATCATCCGCCCGGCGCCGGAGGAACCCCTTTCTCCTCTCCCTCGGGGCAAACGGGTTTCTTCATGCCGGGGGCCCATCGGCCAGATCCCAGCGAGACCTGGTCTGACGGTGGCAAACCGCCTAGAAGGAGAAAGAAGGTTCGAAAACCCTTCCAGAGGTGAAGTCTGTTTACTCGTTTGCGTGTCATAGCAGGGACAAGATGAAAAACAAAAAAGGCCATGTTTGTCTCCCGCCTGACTGCTGGTGTGCCAAGATCTGAACAGAAAGTGGTTGAGTTCAAAGCTGCAGTCAGATCAGCCAAGCAGGGAGTGGATGACCAGGAGGAACAGTGTTGAAGGCCAAGGAAGTGGCAGTGACGGTGCTTTCTCTTTCATTTGATATTATTGTGTTGCCGGTCTTAAACTTGACTGTAGCCTTGAAAACCGAAATCCCTCCAATGCCGTAATGAAGCATTTTCTTTTTTAGAATTTCCTGCCAAATCCCTCATTGCATGATTTATTCACCCCTTTTTTTTGTTGTTTTTTTGAATGCTTCATTTGTTTTGATTTCCCACTTTGTGCAGAGAGAAAGACAGAAGAATGCTTGAGGAGAGAGCTTCAGTCACTGAAAACCAGGGTTTGTGCAGCTTGATCCAGTCACTGTTATCGTTCTAACTGCTGAGTTCAAAGCCTTGTCCTGCAGACTTTTGCAAGTGATCCAAACACATGAAGAAGAATCTGAACCACACTGACAGATTACAACAATACTGAAGTAGAGATCATTTAGCTTCAGCAGAAGGAAATTTTTGCATTTGTTTTAGTAAATTTCCTTTCAAATAAAGCACTAAACCTTGTGGCGTAGAGTTGCTACCAACCTCAGTCATGAAGATAAAACTGTTTCAGCTAAAAAGCTCAGGTTTGTTCTCATCTGACTGAAGGACCTTCTGGGACTCCAGTTGTTTTCCTTTTCTAACTCTTCCATAGAGGTCAGAGGTCAACCAGCCCTTGACGTTCAGGTTCTACAGCTGTGTTGCTGTTGTATTCTAGTTTTCTGTAAAATTTCCGAACCTCATCCTGCTCTGAACTTCTTCACATCATTCTGCCTGAGCTGCCTTTCGTGTTCCTCAGGGACGTGATGCTGCTCGTTCACTAAAACAATCTTGTCTTTTCACAGCTGGACTCAGTTTGATGGTTTGCTGACTTTTGAAAGCAGCGTTTTTTTGTTTTTTTTCTTTGTTTTTTTTCTAGGGTTGTAAACAGCTAGAAATAAAGTTCCCAGCATACTTAATTACTCGTACTTTTAATGAAAGCAGACATGAGTACTTTGAAAGGTACTCCACACCACTCTGAACAATCTGGAGGCTTTTTGGTTTGTAGAACGGTTTTATGTTAATGCCACATAAGATGTAATATTGGTAATAATTCAATTAAAAGACATCCTGTTGTCCTGATATTATTTTTACCAGAGGAACATTCAGTGTTTATCAGCAGGCTACTTACCGCTACCATCATTCAGTAACTCAAAGTGTTTTTCTGTCTTCCTTAAATTAAATGTTTTCCAGGCTGATTTCCATTGAAATCAATCAAGCGCAGTCGTTTCAGGTGAAAACAATTAAACTTTCTCTTTTTTTACGTAGCTCCTAAAAATAAATCCTCCTCAAATTCTCTATGTTTTTGGTTTGTGTCCCTCCCCCCCCCCCCGGAATGTTTTATTCCCCGATCGTCACCATCATTGTCCCGCTGCACACCGGGTTCTGTAGCCACTGAGTTAATATGGTTCAGATTTGAGATTCTGGTCGGATTACCGTTCAGGAAATGGCTGAGTTGCTTTTTGAGGCTGGAACTAAGATAATAATGAATAATTTAAACCCTAATTTAGCCTGTAGCCTTTAAAGAGCAATCTGCTGCATTGTTTACACCTGATTTGAAGATTATGGGCTGTCACTGAACAGACGTACGTGTGTGTGTGTGTGTGTGTAAGGAAAGCACTTAGTTATATTTTATATTCATAAGACGTTTTCTATTGTGTTCATTTTCTCTTTTTTATTTGTTTTTCTTTGTTTTGCACACTCAGAGCTGTAACAGAAAGTAGTCTGCTTTTGATTTAGTGATATTTTCTATGTTTGAAGCTAAACCTGGAGCTGCAGGTGAGTGGGAGGCCTTACTCACCAGGCTGGAAGGCTCACTTGCAGATTTTATGTTTGCACAGCATCGCAAGTGTTGTTACTTTCATGCAGAAGAGCGAACAGCTTAAAAGGAAATCTTCACCTGAAGGGAAGATGTGGACGTTATTTTTTTTTTTTTCCACAAAGGAATCTAACATGTTGGCTCCTTTTATATCAAGCCAGGAAGTAAAATCTAAAACGATCTCCTATGAAGGCAAAGCTTTTCTAAATGGGTTGAGTGAAGTTTTAGAATTTGGTCAGTAAACATAACTTCACCTGATCTTCAGTTCATGAATCCGCTTTGATGGATGGCGCAGCCCAGTGTTAACGGTCTCACTTCCTCTTCCCCTCTGTGATTTGAGAGTATGAAATGCTGTACGTTTAAAGGTAGCAGTTCAGAGTCCAAGAGGTCTGTTTCCTTCGTACGTTTTCACACTGATTATGCAGAAACTTTGCAAAGATATTTGACAATCATCAGGGTTTTTTTGTATCAAGTTAGAGGCGAGTTCCCAGTTTTAAAGTAATAATCTCGGGTTCCTTCCCCCCACTGCTTTCTCTGGTTTTCCAAATAAAGATGATTTCCAAGATGTACAATGTTTGCTGTCTTTTCTGCTCATTTGACTCAGCAACCTGTCAGCTTAACCACCTTTCCTCGTTTTTCCGCTCTCTGACCTTTCACCGATGGTTATAAAAAAACGGGCAAAGAAGCTGTAAATCTCAGCCCCTTACAAGGAGCTGCTCCAGAGAGACCCGACTCCCTGATGTGATGTCGAAGGAAGAAAAACCCTCTGAATTCACTGATGCGAATGCTTTGGGTCAGCAGAAGGCCTTCCTCTGCAGGTCTACATCCTACCTAGCAAACATTCAAAGCCCTTCAACACTTTATAAGGTTAAACCCTCAGACAATGACTCACATTGTTAAAAAAGGAGGATAGTTTCTCAAAATAAAAAGTGAATTTTATCCACCCCACTTTTTTTCCCCAGTGATTACCTTTATTAAAATGCAAAATCAGGAAATGAACACATTCAGCTGCCCAGGGTAGCTTTAACCTCAGATTAGAGACGGATCGATTCGTCGGCTGGATGATATTTGCGTTTTAAATTCATTTAGTGCATTCAGCAGCTGTGCCTTTAGACCACATGAAACCTGTTACTCCTCCCTTCAAGGTTTCTTTTTGTCTATATTGAGACTGGTGTAATATTTGTAATCATAGCGTCATTTTCAGCCTAAAGCATCGGTCATAATAATAGTAATCAAAGATCTCCAGCTCAGCTAGCAGTTCAAGACATGTCCTCTTTATAAATATCTGGTCTGATCTTTAAAGATTCGGAATAAGAGGCGATAATTCCCACCTGCACCTTTTTTTTTTTCTTATTTTTTGTAACTAACAAGTTGCAGGTGATCTACAGACTGCTGCACAAAGATGTGGAAACTAATTTGGTCCCTGTAAATTAATAACAGCAGATTGTTCTAAAACATACGCTTGGTTGAAGGTAATAATGATAGGTATTTGAAAAAATGATTAAAATACTTAATAGTATTTATGGAGCCCTTAACATAGGTACTATAAGTGCTACAGACAAAAGTAGAAAATAAAAATATCTTTCTTAAATATAAAAAAACTAACGTCTTTGTTGATTCATGCTTCACTTTGTTGAATTGAGGAAGATAAAGACGTGGACTCTCAGTCCCCCATGTCTCTGCAGCTTCTTTTGATCTATTTTTATATATAAACATATCTAAGTATTTATTAAAATCTTTATGAGTCTCTCTGTATAAAGATCGTCTGCCGTCCGGCTGCATTAGTTTGTTCCAACCTGCAGACATGAATCTTTTCTACTACTGTTGTTTCTGATGATCCTAATATGTCATGAATTTCTCTCCTGTCGTTGCACCAGTGCCTCTTTTATGGCAACAGTAATCAAAAATATTTGTATTTGACGTTAAAGCTGACATTTAGGAAAACGAAACAAGCTTTGAAAAATCTTTGTGCGAAAAAAAAGGTTTGCATTTGGTCGTCCTTCACCCAGAGATTTCATGTGCAGCTTGATGAAGGCAAACATGCAAAAATGTTTCCAATGGGAGGATTAATTAACAAAGTGAATTAAATATGGTCCCTGCAGGATGTTCAGGGATATAAAGCTGACTTTGAAAAAAAGGCTCATGTTTTTAATTTTTAATATTCATAATTGATAATATTTTTTTATACAAAATACAAAGAGCTTATTTATAACAAGGTTCATAAGCACAAAATAATCAAATCTTACACCTTAAAACTTGGTTTGCTTTTGGAAGTAATACTGCAAACCAGACTTTTTTATGGATATGTTAGATTACAAGCACATTTCTTTATCTAAAAAAAATAATTAAACATCAAAACATAACCTCCGCTTGATCTAATATTCACTTGAGACGCCCTTTTGTATAAATCTGCTGATAAAGAAGCCTTGGTTTTCCTCCTGTTGTAGATAAATATGACTGCATGTTGAACATTTCATCCTCCTACAGTTTGCCTCTCAGAGCTCCAATGATGCTGCGGAGCTGAGAATGGTCTCTGTAGGCCACCAGGCCTCCATGATTAGCCCAGCGGTCGGCTCCCGTTCGATCAGCGCGAGGCAGGTGGTAGGTCAGTTCTGTCCTGGGATCCTGCGCTCCGCCCTCAGACTGCTGCAGACTCATAGCCAGGTCCACCACCCCGCCGCCGAGGGCCCGCAGCAGGGCGTGAGGAGCGCAGGAGTCCCACTTAAAGGTGCTCCCCTCTGACAGGACGTAAGCATCCGCCAGACCCTGGATGACGCACAGGATCTTGTACCCGGCCCCAGAGGCGTACATGATCTTTTCTGGGCCGCACACCGAGGTTAGCGCTTCCTTCACAGGCAGCTTCTCACTGGAGCTCAGCACCACAGACAGGCCCCCCGATCCGTCCGAGGGTCTGCACTCTGAACAGATGTCGACGCCGCCGCAGGACACGCCCCAGTAATGCTTCCCTCGCCAACTGAGAAAACAGAAGAGCACTTTTAGCCCACAGTGGAAGCAGATTAGAGACCCACAGATGGCTTTTATTAAACCCTAATCTGGAGCAGGGCTCTTAGATTAATTTAGGAAAAGAAACAGCAGAAGATGTCAATGGTGCAACGATTTAAAACTTATTTTAAAAAGTCCTGAAATGTGTTTCAAATATTTACTGCTTATGATGAAAGATTATGAGTCAAAATTGTCTTTAAAAAAAGTTGGAACACTGAAAACCTAAGGATTACAGGAATATCAAATAATTTTTATTTAGAGGAAGAAATGTATTTATAAACCTGAAGGTGAGGACAAGTTAGAGGGAAAATTAATCTTAAAAAAGAAAAAAAAAAACAAATTTAAACATGGAATTATCTTTGTCTCAAATCCGTGATTTTTTTCCAATAAATGTAGATTTTTTTTTTTGTTATTTTCATATTTTTCCTCCAAATGTTAAAGTCATTGTGATATAATGTAGATGAAATAAGCTTCTTTTTGCACTTTTCCTTCAACAATTACTCTAGAACCAAAATATTTATATTAAGTACAATACAGTCCTAAACATACAAGTGAAGTAATGATTCATTTTAATATTCATGTTGTATCACATTTAATCCTTTAAAAGTTATTTTTTATTGTACAACTGGACACTAATTAATTTTAGACAAATAAATGCTACATCTACTTATTTCACCTTCATATTTATGTATGTTATACTTTCACCTTATTATTATGGAGTCTGTAAAAAGCTAAGATTTAAAAAGCTTTTGATAACTGAACTATTTAAAAGTGTTTTTGAAACTGTTCTAATGAACCCATTATTTAATGCAGTCAATTTAAAACCATATTTTGAAAGCCTGTCTGTTGAAGGGCCTCATTAAATCCTCCACAGACGGATCCTGCTTTAGACGGCTGCTCAAACCAGCTAGACCAGAAAAAAAAAACGTCTGGGCTGTTGCTGAACTCACCCTGATCCTCCTGGGTCTTTGCTGTTGAACGGCTGGTTGATCACGCCCATAACCGGCTCGCCCGTGCTCCGTCGGTACACCCCGATCAGAACCAGCGCGCAGTGAAGACCTGACGGGAACAGGCGGCCCTCCTCCAGCGCCTCCACTCGCCCCTCTATGTACTGACTGGTGGCGTCTTCAAACACGACACACACGTTAAAACTCAGCCTTCCTGTCTGGAGCCGTTGAAGCAGCTGGTGGTTTTTGTTGTTACCTATGGGATCGATCCAGATGCCAACCTCAGAGGGTTGAAGGGGAACCGTCAGACCGTCTGTGCTCGCCTCTATGGTGGCCGGGTCTTGGTGGATGGCCCCGGCCAGCAGGGCCGCCGCCGTCTGGTCGCCGTCTAACACGGTGGCCAGCAGCTTGGCGGTGTCCTCCTCCGTGCTGCACACCGTCACCGCCACGCTTTCTCCTGTTAACACAGTGAGGCTTCGGTTCACTCCAAACTATCGGTGTTTAGACAGCGACGCGCCGCCTGATGTTTGCTTAGCTTTGAGCGTCCGATTGTTTTCAGTCATGAGTTACATTGAAAAGGTTGTTTGCATTGGATTTTTAGGGCAAGAAAAAAAATCCCAGCAACGCATCATGATGATTTTTATTGTTTCTCAAAACATATAAATGCTTTTCATAAATCTTGTTTGACAGTAGAAAATATATCTGATCTATAACATTAAAACAGCAATATAACAATGTAACATAACAGGACGCCAACTTTGACATCCAAACCATTTCATGCTGAAGTCCTGCTGTATAGAAACAAAACGTATCTAAAAACACTGAAATATGATTTGTTTTAGTGCTTTTATAACTGAACGAGCATCAAATCCAAACCAGAACGATGAAAATGAACCAGATTTATCCTCATCCTGTATATTCTTTTATGCATGAGGGCCTTGGACACACAGAGATGCACTCGACTGCATCTACAATCCTCAAAACTAAAATATAATACACATTAGAGCAGGTAACACAATTTGCCAATGAACAAAAAGATCATTTACATTTAGAATAAAAAGGAAATAAATCCATCATCTTATTTTAAGTGTATAACATTTAATTATTTTAAGGGGAAAATACTCATTTTATAGGAAGATCTTATTCGCCTGCTTTAATTACACTTTTTGAAGTTTCTTCCATTTTTTAGGTGTATTTTTTGAGGTGTACTGTGTTACTGTCTGAATGTCTCTTTGTCTACATGCAGACAGTTTTATGTTCCTCGGTTCCTTCGTCCTTATTGTTTCAGATTTTCCACTCAGTCCAGTGAGGGAAAAAGAGAGAACAATTCTGAAGAACCATGAGGCTGTGGAAATGACACAGACTGACTGAATGCTGCCAGAGAAATAATCTTTTTCTTTAAGCAGTGAATCACTACTGTAGGGGGATAACAGGCAGGGTGCTTTTAAATCTCTGGGTGAAGTTCTGGTCTGTTGTGTTGTGAAGCTGTCGATACTCAAACCTGTTTACCCATAAGGGGGTGAACAAGGAAGCAGCCTACTGTGGCTAAACCAGTTAGCATCTTCCAGAAATGTGTGGAAATATGGAAGAAAAGGCAGAAAAAAACTCAAGAGATAAAACTGAAACAGTTCTGGGAATATGGTACGAATGTTTATGTTCACTGTTTCAGGAGCTGAAGGTGTTCAGATGTAGCCGCTAAGCTAATGGATGCGTGAGTTAACGTCCTGAATAACACAAATGATGACAATGCTATTCTTAGCCTCTAAAGTCTCAGAATAAATGATATTATAAAGAGACAGATGTTGTGTTTCTGTTTCTTAGCACCAGAAATGTTCCTTGATGTTCTGACTCAGTTGCTATAGATCAGTTTACTGCATTAAAATCTGTTGGCGTTCGACCGCACCGAGCTGTTCCTCTACTGCAAGGCATTGAAGGACGGCTGGATTGAGTAGCTGCTTCCATCGTCATCTTCTGTCTATCTGATGTTCTGTGGTGCTACCAGCAGATGGCGCCACCTCTGTTTCTCAGCTCATGCCCACCCTGTGCTGGGATTCTATTTAGGCTCAAAAAGGACTAAACAGACCTTCAGGAAGGACAGTTGGTTCACATAACCTTATGTATTTTATCAGGATCAAATAGTTTATGGTCTTTTTTTATAGATATATATATTATATAAAATGTTATGTTTAACATACAGAGAACGTCCATATTAACATATTGTCAAATCGTGTTGTTTTTTTTTAATATATTCTGTATTTTGCTTTTATTTTTAATTATTCAACTAGCCAGGGTGATTCTGATGAAACAAGCTCCAGATTGAAAAAGTTCCTCATGATAAAAATATTTTTAATGCCTTTAAATATTTTGTTTCTATCCTCATGGTAACAAGCGTTGAATATTTTCCTGAGTATCGTGACAACTAGGGTAGAAACCATTATTCGGATTTATCAATTATTGAAATAAACGATTAATCTGTTTGACTGATTAATCGTTAGCTGGAGAATACAGACTCTATGGTTAAAAGAGCTACCCAATCAGAGCAGTAAATATGCTGATATTATTAAAAAAATGTAAAGAAAAATGGAGATTTCAGGTGAAAAGAAAAACATGCTCCATCCAAAGTTTTCATTAAGACATTTTACTTTTCCCTATTATTAATTGTAAAAAATATTACCAGGTTATGTGGAAAAGCAAAATAATATTTAGCTGCATTTCTGGCAAAAACCATAATTGGATTTTTTTGCCACCGTATATATTTGTTAGAATATAAAGTCCTATCAGAGGTGGAAACTGTCGCCATTATTCTGTTTTAATTTGTTTTATTGCTGCACTATAATGAGTTAAAGCCTGTAAAGATGAAAGACAAATATCATAAAACTGATGATGTGCGAGTGATTACCAAGCCCGTTTTCAAACTTGTTTGACTCCTCTCCATGAATGAAACCAGACATCTCAGGAAACTGCACATAAAAAACAAACATGATGGTAAAAACTCCGACCCGCAGCTGTGCTGCTTCCTGCTGAGTCATGATTGATCACCTCTCCCACCTGAACTCCGACATCATGCCGAATCATCTCCTGGATCACCACGTCGGCCAGCGTTTTGAAGTCCTGCACAAACTTCTTGTTCTTGTCCTCCCCGGTCTTCTCCTGCACCAGGAGCTGAAAGAGGTGAGCGTCCTGTCTGCAGAGGCGAGCCACGTTCGCGGCCTTCTCGGCCACCCGCAGCAGCAGCCTCAGCAGATCGGCCATGTCTGTGAGGCAGAGGCGAAAGAACCAGAGAGACAGAGAAAACGGCACGAAGGAGGTCAGGTTTGCACATGATTGGTTAATTATAGCCTGAAAATGAAAACAGGGCACTTCTGAAAAAAGAGCTCGGGAGGCATGTGGCTGCAGGGTTTTGCATGTGATCCAGAAGAAAAGGTTCAAAATGGATGCAGCCCACGATTCATTTCCCAATAAAATAATCTGGGGTCATGCAAACTTTTGCACCACAGCATTTGAGTGACATACAGACACACTGTTTGGTTAAAGCCACCCTTAATTTGCTTGCTTCCAAGGAGACACATTTTCTTGTGACCCTCAGATTTTTCACGATCAGTAGCTTCAAACAATGTTGGAAGGTTCCTCTTCAAACTCTTTGCCGTTTCTGTTACAGAAACAACTTTAGATTCATCTTTAAGTTTAGGCGCTTTCTGTACACTTTAAATGATTGAAAGATTTCAGGCGAAGATCTAATTTTCTCACAGGTACTGGTACAAGTTTCTTTTAAAAAGGATCCATATCACTGTCACCTGTACAGGAACGTATTTTTTCTCAGTTTTCTGTGTTATACTGTTTTCAAATTCTGCGATAAACTATTTTTACTTCTACATCAATTTTCTTCCCCCAAACTATGGAGTGAATTTTGTTCCATTATTGTTGTCAGCAAAGAATGAAAATAAAAAAAAATGTAAGAAAAAAAAACTTTGAAAAGCTGCTTAATTAAAACAAACACTCGCTCTGATAAACACTAAAAAAAAAACGTTGCTAACATCCAGCAGACTTAAAGTGCTTCTCACCCCAGAGGAAAGCCCGCCCCCCGAAGTGAGCTGGAAAAAAATGTAATTTGCAAGACTCTGAAAAAACGAAATTTGAAAAATAAAATTGGTAAAAAATTAATTTGAAGAAAAAAACTGTTATTGCTTCAGAAATTTCTCAGAGTTTCATTTCTGGATTACACCTTTTTCAGATTTTCTTCTACAAAACGTGTTTTTTTACTTGCAACAATATTGGAACGTAATTCACTCCATAGATACAAGCATTTTGTTACATCACATGTAACAAACGTTACACATTTTTACACATTCTCAAACTTTTGAATAATATCCACCCTTATTCATTTGTATTCTGAAATAATTGTATGCAGCTAACTCCTTATTAGCACATGTTAGAAATAATGCCTGAGGAAGTGTCCATTATAAGAAATGAATCATTAATTCCTGAGAATCTGGCTTCAGTCAAAACCTGTCAAACAATCCAGAGTGTCAAAGTGGTTTGTTTAAAAAGAAAATGTATGAGCTCTATTTAACATTTGTTTTCCTAAAAATGATTTAAACAACAATCTAATGATAACTTTAGAAGGTTTGTATGTGTAAAATACTTTGAAAATAAAGTCTTTTAACCATAAAACAGCATAATAAATATGTCTTTGGTTCCTTTCCTATTTCTATTTCTTCAAACGTATGAATATGCTTCATCCATATTATATTCACTTCTGTTGTTGATCTACAACCCCAAATAGGGCCACGACCCCTACTTTGAGAAACAATCAGTCCCTATGACGTCATCAACCTCAAATACTGAACATCAATACAATCAGTTTTTAACAACTTATTTTATTTTTTAATGTTAAATACATCCATATAAATCCATGTTTAGGTGACTAGCTGTGTTTCAGAACCACAGATATCAGTTTGAGGGAAAATATCACTTTATTGTATCATTAACGATCATAAAACATACCTGAGAAAATACTGCAGTGATGCTATTTTTTTTTTCTCAACGAAAAAAAGCTAAGAAATTATGGATATTCGCTGTTTATAAGCCGTTTACACCACAGCCCACACAAATGGTCCACCGACTGGAACATAAACCGTTAGGAAACCTAAACAATATTATTTTTGAGTTTATTGAATTAATGTTTTGCGATCTTTATCTGTTCTCACTGCTGTCTGCATAGCTACGTTGTTGAAAGCAGGGAATCACGTAGATATTTACACGAACACAATGAGAGGAGAGTAAAAACAAACAGGGTGAATGACTAATAACACCTTACCAAAGCCAGGTCCCAGTCCGCTTATACCTTCCTCTCGATGGCCGCTGTTTCCTGTGTCGGTACCAGTATGTAGTGAGCAGCACCGAGGGTTCAGAAGGAGAACGCGGACTTTCAGTCAATTTTTTTTTTGTATTTAAGCTTTTAATTAACAGTGAGCTCGTTCGTTTTACGTCAGTTTCCAACCGCAGGAAGGGCGGCGGACGCTCCTCTCACAGCCAGGCTCAAACATTCAAGGCGGAGACAGAAGCCGCGCAGCGAACCGCGGTGCTGTGTTCAAGGCGCAGACAACCGGAAACGGAGCGCGGTGCGTTCAAGTAACACTCCTCCTCAAACAGATACAGCAGTTTTTACATGATAAATAATAAGGTAGAATGAAAAAAAAATCTTCTGAGTTATTTGACCGATTTTCTCAGACAAAATTACCATCTTTTCTTATTAATTCTTATTAATGTATTTTCCTTGTTAAATAGAAATTACCTGTCCTTTCTGTAGAGGGCACCCTTTTCCTTTAAACACATATTTTTCATCACTGACTATTCCTCTGCAAAGAAAAAGCTGCTTTATATCAATAATCTAGATATATTCTTGTCAAAATGGCAAACCAAACAATTAAGTTAAAATAAACAAAACAATCCCACTGTTATTATTTCATTAATTAGGTCAAACAATACATTATAATATATATTAAAACATTTAAACATTCTAATAATGGTGAGGCTATTAAACCTCTTAATCTATGTGCTCTATTTATGTCGTCGGATATTCTGGAATTGTACCTCTGAATGCCTGTAGCCCCCTGAAGGTGTTTGTTCCTCTTATACTGTATGTTTTTGTTCGGTGCTGCACTGTATTTCTTTATCAAGCTTAATAATCACTTAAAGTTACAAGCCTTTTTTAAATCTCTGTTGTGCATTTATGTTAAGTCATCCACTAGAATATTAACAGAATAGAAAAACTTTGTACCACCAAGAGAAATATGTATAAAGAAAGCAATAGTGTATTTATAAAAATAGAAAAACCAGATTGTTACAGTAAATGTGGATGTACAATGTAAAAACAAAGCTGTATGCTTTTATAAATTAGCAATATTAGCAAAAACTTTGTAGTTTGCATTCAGATTTGGAATTCTACATTAATGATTTTGTACTCATTCAGTCTTTATTTTATTTAACTAAATAGATATAGACCATTTATTGCCGGTCTTGTTTAGATTTTAAATAGATTAGTGAACACTGAGGTGGTGCTCAGTTCTTGTGGACAACAACCATGACCACCTAGAGCTGAGATGATACCACCAGTGAAAGGGGAGCTTATCGATGGACACTTTTTAATAACATTTTATACACCCTTCTTTTAGTTTTCTGATACAATGTTGTTCTGAAGTTCTTGTTAGAAGCATAAATGAATTTAAAACTGATATAAAAGTCTTATTCAGAGGCAGATCTAAGTAATTTTGGGTCCAAGGTGAAGGCAGGCATGAGGCCTCCTGAAATGAGAAGCAGCCAATCATACAGATACAGACATTTCAAAAGAGCATCCATTATCTTTTTACCTGTTGTCTTTCTCCTTCTGTCTCTTCTTCACGCTTCCTCCCATTTTTATTATCCCTTCTCCCTTGCTTTTTCTTGTGCTTTTTGTATTTTTCTCCTTTTTGTCCTTTTTTTCTTCTTATTCTGTCTCTTACTCATATTCCTCTCCGAGTTTTTTTCCTTTCCTGTCCCTTTTTTTCTTGCTGTCTTCCTCTCTGTTTTATTGTTGTCCCCTTTTCTCCTAGTCTTTGTGTTTTGTTTTGTCCCTAAAACCTTATTTTGCTAATCTTGGCCTCAGCTAATCTTGAAATAAGGAGATCCATATTCACCCACTGCAGAACCACCAACGTCTCAAGGTTTCCTGAAAATTCAACGCAAAAAGCAAAGAAAAAGTACTCTTGAAACAGGTGTTAATGTCGACCTTTACATCTGGCAGCGACTTAGCCACATCTGGCAGCGACTTAGCCACATCTGGCAGCGACTTAGCCACATAGCATGATGCTGCTTATAAATTAGCACTGTTAGAAAATGTAAGAAAAGTTGTACATTGTGATGGAGACCAGTGATCATTACTTTATCAAATATGATCATTGGTGATGTATGATTGAAATACACACCAAACGATTGGAATTAGCGAAGCTCTTAATTGCACACTCTAAAAACTGAAGTAGTGATGCTGCTTGTTTTAAGTAGCTCTATGTGGTCAGATTTCTACCAAAAATTACATTTTGACTCTGAACTTAACTTTAAATGGGCTCATGAGAAGTCAACAGCTGTAGTCAATCAGAATCACTTACAGGAAGTGAAGAGGCCATGACATGA
>JAUZNJ010029845.1:0-15166 GCA_034780135.1 Jordanella pulchra
GTCTTCTACATGCTTTGCAAGTGGGAAAACCTGAAAAATCAACAGTGTATCAAATACTTGTTCTCCCCACTGTAATTTGTAATGAAAGGCCAATTAATTTTAGCAAGCACGTTCAAAGGTTAAAATTCAAATATTATATTTTATATTTTATGAATCTATTAAAAACAGGAATGCATGAAACAGGAAGGTCTTGATTGTTTAAAGGAAATGAAAAACCTCAAACTCCATTCATCAGAAAGCATGAAAAAGGCATCTCAAACAGCACCAGTTTTTCTCCTTTCCCCCTAACTTTCAAATATTCTGTTTTGATAGAGCACGACATGAAGAAGAAAGTTCCATTAACCTGGACTAGAATTTAGGGTTGTCATTAGCTACAAACATGGAAATAAAAAAAAATAAACAGAATAAAAAGTGTGCATGAGAATTAAGGGGAAGCAATTAACGGGAGCAAACGACAACAATAACCATCTCCATGTTTTGCAACATATTTTCATGTGTATACCATGTTCCTAAAGAGTCTCAGATTTCCTGGATGGCTGCTACTAAAATTAGGTCTGTAAGTTGAGTAGCTTCCTTTGAAGATGTGTTGTCGACTTCAGCTTTCTGTGAACACAACATTTTACACTTTCATGTGTGGCTCATCAACATTGTCTTTACTGCTGTGTGGGTTCACTGAGCAGTGGAGCATTTCCAGGTAATCTGTAAGCAACAGTTCTCTGGAAAAAAATAAACCCAACTGCTATGCAACACAAAACATCCCAAACACAAGAATTTCATATTAAGGAATGGATATTGGGCCATCTGCTGCTCATGTGTATCACATCCTGTCCAATTCTTTACTTTCACATGGTCTTTTCATTATTGCACAGCAAAAATTCAGCAACCTTACTCAGTTTCTTAAACTAATAGGAGTACTTGGCTTGTAAACAAGAGTGAGAAGATATTGAGAGACCTATACTAAAACTGTGAATGATATTTTTCTTTTCTTTTTGTAGTTTTATCATTGGGAAGGTTATTATTAGATGTTCAATAAACTATTAAACTGCTAAAAGCTTATTCTCTGTTTTGATGCTGGTTACATGTTTCTTGTACCATTTTTGCTGTTTGGTTGAAAGTTTTTTCTGATCGTCATCACTAAATATCTTTCCCCAATTTTATCTTACCTCCAGATCATCTAAGCACTACTTATCACTCATCACTCTTGTGTGTCTGTTCTCTTAAAAACACCCTCTTTTCATCACTCAGCATTCGGTGCCAGATCCTCCATTTATGCCTAGTTAGGAACAAAGATTTGCTAACAAATGTTTTTTTTTCCTGCTTTATTTTGTTTTCTTCTCTGCTTCTGATAATACAAACATCCCTTCAGTGTTTTTTTTAGTCCTGTAATCTGCTTGCTTTTACTAATCTATTTATTTTTCATAGTTAAATGGTTTTACCTCAATCCATTTGCATGACTAAAGTTGAATTTCAATTTCAACTTTAATTCAAAACTTGTTTACCAGAAGCATATTCACACTGAATAAGCATCCAGAATTAGAATCCACAGGTCTTTTCTGTGGATTCAAGGTTAATAATGGTAGATTCCTCTGGATGACATCATCAAACCAGGCCTCACTGGTGTGCAGCATCTTCATTCAGCCTGATAAGACATTACTTTCTTTATAAACACAATTTTGGCCAAAAATGTCAGAATTTAGTTTCATTTGAATGAAATACAGCTTACTTTTTTTATATATAAGCATCAATAAACCAAAAAGTGCTTTCAAGACAATTCCTTATAAACAAACAAACAGGTCAAATTTATCAGTAGAATTATATCCCATACAGGAATCAAATATAAATTTCATAAAATCCAGTGCTATCCTATTTGTCATATAAAGCTATTAAATTCAGTTTACCATGTCAGATGATATTACATTTTCAGCAATTCTTTATTTTCAGAAAGGATGTTCCCTTATTATCAAATACTGCTAAACAATCAGATTTACCAGAGAACAATTTTACAATAACTCTCTATGGCTTTAGATTTTTCTTTTAAATAGGTTGATTTTGGAAAATAATACTGGGAAGCCAGACTAGTTCACATACAGCATACTCATACAACACATTACGTGCAGGGCATACTTACGCCGCATCTAAGTCAGTTTGGCTAGCCAGGCTAATGAAAAAGACCATTCACCATTCAATCCCAGACCTCCAAAGCCACAACTTCCAATGAAGCAGCGAAGTATTTGACTGTCCAACAGTCCAGATCTGTCTTTAATTTAATAATGCTTATAGCATAATGGAGAGGAAAATAACAGACAATGATGACCGCAAAACACTGAGCAAGCAAAATCTGGAACTCAACAGAAATGATAGATTTCTTTTGTATGAAAGAACCGATTCAAAGAAATGAAAAAAAAGTTTACATAACCAAAGGACATTCATGCCTTCTACAATCTTTTTGTGATGTAAACCAGATGAATTAGAATCACCCTCAAAGCTTCTTATCTGCATGTATCGTTAGGTTATTAAAATAACTCTACTACATGTAGCTAGGAATATATTTTGCTCCTTCCAGCCGCACATTACCAACAACTAACAGAAGATAATGCAAGTCATATTTCTCGTCTTCTTTCTTCTTGAAATGTTTCTTAAAAAAACGCACATAAATCACAAGGAAGTATTAGTCCATTTTATATTTTTGACAGTGTGTTTGAAATGTACATATACTCACGTATTTTCACATTGTACTACCTGATGCACAGATTAAACATCTACCTTTTTACACGATCTTTGAGGTGACAGCTGTAACCTAGCAACCAACTGCAACAAACCCACGCCATCTTAACACTGGTTCTAGGTGTTAGCCAAGGGGCTAACTAGCCTAAAGTGTTCGCCTAAAAAGTTTGTGTTTAAAGTGAAAATGGTTAAACAAACGATACAGATATTCGGTCGCATTAAGCCCACAAAGAAAACTACGGCGGTAAGTGCATAGTTCACGCAATGACTAGCACAATTATACAGAAACTATAACACATAAAGTAGACAGATTTTGTTTAATACGTTACATAAAGTCTTCATTCACTGAATCTTCTCAAACTACCACACCGCGAATAATATATGGAAATAAGGAGGAACTGCAATCAACATCCAGTAACCCTTCTGTCAAACAGCCATATTTCAACAACGACATTATTTTCCACACTAAATGAGATTTTGTTATCCCGACTTGTCAGTTAGGACTTTAATGATGATAACTCCTTTCCATAAAGTGTCATAATAAATCATTCGGATGAACAGGAATCAACAAAAGAGTCTCAGGGCCCCTGGAGCGGCACACCTGAAAGGAATGAAGTTATTTTTGATTTTTTTCAGTGACACAGAACATGTGCATTTCTTGCAGTAACTTGTTCATTTTCACTTCAATAAAAACAATTTATGCTTTAAAGTTCAGATTCCCCTTGCTTTCAGTTTTAAAACACGAGGATTTGTGTATATTGTTATATATTTACTATCTATTTAGGAGATTTTTAAAATAGTTTTCATTTTATCTACTACAAATGCAATTTTAGGCATCTTTTACATATCCTCCCCTGGTAAAATTTCCATTTTGGAGCAAATTCTTGTTGCATTATTTTAGAAAGAGGGTATTATACACATAATGTAGGGATAAACTGTGACTTCATGTTTTTAAAGCTGTTTTCTTTGTACAAATTGTTAAATAAAAAAAAAATACCCCTAAAACGTTTTAGTACTTTAGCTTTACCTGACAATATGCACCATAAGAAAGAGCACAGCTCTGTCCTGAGGGCTTTTCAAGGTTTGGCGCATATCTCTGGAAAAAGAGCGTTGATGAGCAGGGCAAAGCAACAAACAGGGTGACGGTGGAAAACCAATCTAATCACTGGGGCCATATCTTTTTTTATTCCTGCAGCCCTGGAGATTGCTAATTACATCAGTGTCCATTGGAAACATATGCCAGAAGCTCAAAAACATGGGTGTGCAGAGGACCCCAGCCAATCCCACTTAAATGGCCTCCGGTGCTAGAGCTCAGTAGATATTGGTTTAATGTTCTACAATTTTCCTTTTCTCCCCTGAGGCCTGGTTTTGGCTTGAATCTGCAGAGCCTGTTTGCTCTTTGGACTGATCCTGATTGCCTCTTTAGTTCCTTTTGCTTTTTACAGGATACATGCTCCATAAACTGCCATCTTTTCATTTCTGGGCTTTGCAATGCTCAAACCACAAACGCCCAAACCTATATATCTAACATGATGTATAGACATTTTGTTGAATTTGGGCTGCAAATATGACACCACATACAATTATGGCCTAAAATCTGTAAAATATATAGCAGAACAGTACATGCATGTTTATCTGACTGCTCTGAAAAGCTTCCTAAATATCATATTAAGGTAAACCTTCTGCCTATAGTTACTGCTTATAGAAGTTATGTGACAGTTTCTGTTACCTTTGGCTCCTTCAGGTATACTCTGTGGATCACAAGCAGGATACAGGTGCCTCTGTGGAGTTTTTGGTACCCAGGGACCTGGCTGATGGGTTTGTTAACAACAAGAGGGAGTGCTACAAGTTCAGGTATTTTCACCTCAAGAAGCTTTTTTTTTTTTTTTTTTTTTTTTTTTACTCAAAAAAGTCCCATTCATGCATTAACTATCAGCTCCTACTATATTTTTTAACTCAGTGGGTCCATGTTTCAGTAAAAGTTGATTTAAGTGTCCTGATAAACTTCCGTGTTAGGTTGATGCTAACCAATGCAGTTTTAAAAACACAGTCATTCATGTTGCTTTGCTTGAACGAGGGAAGCAGAGTTAAAATAATATATTTTTTTAAAATCCATATCCATATTTGATAGTAAAAATACATTTTAGCCTTTATTGCAAAGCTGCTGCAAATCATAATATTCAATGTAATCTGATAAAAGCAAACACTGTGCTTTGGTGTTCCAGAGTTCTGTAAACATAAGGAACTGTATTCCCTGGTAAGGTTCCTTAGATAATTACACGTAGGTATATTGCTATGGTTGGAGTTCCATTAGTCCAAAATTGACTTCAGTGCTGCTTGTTTCACATTTGTTGCTGGTTTAAAGAAAAATTCATAAATTTGTAATAAAATCAAGGCTTAATTAGTTGTTAAAATCACCCAAAGAACTGCTGCCATCCAGATTAATAAAAGTAAGTGATTTTCTTTTGTGTTGTATTTTTTTTTCTGGTAGGTTTAATGTCTTCTAGTGGTTTTATTTAAGGGAATAGCTGCTTGTAACAAGGAATATTTTTTTTTATTAATCTTAGCGTGGTTTTCTATGGCAGTGGTCTTTTGCTTAAAGGGCTAGTGCTCAACCACTAGTTTTTGATTTAATACATGAATTATATGAAAACATGTAAAGTAGTTTGTTTCATGATTAATAATTGCTAATTTCAAATTAGTATTGTTAAGATTTATTACTGGTTATATCAAACCCAGGCCCACAACTGGTTTGAATATCTACTTGTACTGGTAAATAAAGTTAATAATTTTTGGTGGATAATCCAAATTATTATTTGTAATCATTAAAGCCCCAAAATCATTTATCACATTCATCTAAATATCTTCCCATTGTAGATGAATTCATTGTAGATCCTTTAATTGTAATCATACATTACCAATCATATTTTTAAATAAAAAGTATGAATATTCACAATCAAATAAGTATTATTTCACACCAGTCTTACAGTCAAACCAGTTTACAGGTTTGGCTACTTTAAAAGGTTTGCTTACTACAGTTTTCAGTACTTCTTGAGGATAAGAAAGCACAAAGACTGTGATATTTCCACTAAAGCGTCAGGTAGAGAATTTCAGGTTATTCAATCTGAACTCAATTCAGTTTATTTATATAGGACCAGTTCACAACCCATGTCATCTCCAGACACTTTACAGAGACAATACTTTCAGATTGGTTAGGAAAACCAGTTGACTTGAAAGAAATGCTTGCTAAGATGACCTTGGCTTCCATTTTGTCATTGACTCTTCAGCGATCCCTCACACCAAGCAAGCATATAGCGACACTGGAGAGGAAAAACTACCTTTTAACAAGAAGAAACCTCTAGCAGAACCAGGCTCAGTGTGAGCAGCTATCTGCTGAGGCCGACTGGGGTTCAAGGAGCCAGAAACAGACATACGAAAGGAAGCAGATATGCTAAAGGTTATAAATGATTTTTTCCTCGAGATACACAGCCAAATGGTCGGAAAAAAAATTGTTGCTGTAATGATTCTGGAGCACAAGAGAAATAAACAAATAATCAGAGATTAAACTATGTACTGCTTGTCTTATCCTTTAAAGAACATCAGTAATAGCCTGGCCAGCCAGACTGACTTACATGATGTGAAATTCAGTCTGGTAAGGTTTAAAACTTTCCGGTCTAAAACAGACCTGACCAATCATTGCTTGGAAGGGGTTGGAAGGTGGGTCCATAATCCAACATTGCTGTTCTGTAACCATAACAGTCAAGACTACAGCTGCAATGGAGCAATGTTTTAATGATAGGTTTTGTTATATCCCAAAGGAGCTAAATATATTGTTAAACTTTGAACAACTGCTGTAAGAGCTTTTATTTTTTAAAAAGACATTTTTTTGTGACATCCATAGTTATTTGATTCATTCTTAACTGTTTCCGCTGACTCTGTTAGTGCTACCTTTGCATTTGAGCTCTACCTGCTCCTTTCCAGGCTGATAAACTGTGCATACAGCCCAAGTCAGTCTGACTGGCCAGGCTATCTCACTAAAGGAAACTTGGTCTTTATATTCGGTCTAAGCACCAGATTAGTACAAATAAAAAATGAATCCTTTGATAATCTGTGACCTAAATGAAAAAAGCTACTAAGAAAAGCCAACACTCAGACCTAGCTCATATGGCTACATGTGAACTTTTTCCCCATGAATAATTCATCCACAAGTCCTGTCAGGGAAGAGCCAGAACATCTGTTTAATGCTTGGCTGCAGCCTCATATACCCTCTGTGCAGAGCCCATGCCACGCTTCCAAGCCTTAAATTCACAGTTAGAAAGTCTGACAGCAGTGGACACTCAGAGCCTCTAAAAACCACATGGTCTTATAATAGCTTGCGGAGGTTCCCCTGTGCCCTTATAGCAATAAAGTTTCCACTTTTAACAACCTTCCTTGGGCGGATTCTGTTCAAATTTCTCCTCATCTTTGTATGAGCTAAAACATGATATGTTTAGTTTGTTTTCTAAAGCAAAACACTTAGCTATTCTAGTCTATTTAAGACCCTAAACATTTAGCAGGCAGCTGTGGATGTTGGACATACAGTAAATATAATTTGGGGGCTTTTAGTCTGTTTTATGAGTAGTGCATTAATGAGAACCTCTTTGTTCTTTTCTTTTGCTCTCTAGGTTCCAAAAAGTGTTTGATCAACATGTTAAACAAGAGGCGATATTTGAGGAAATAGCCAAACCAGTAGCAGAAAGGTAAGTAAATTTTTCTTTTTTAATTTAATGAGTGATAAAAATCATCTGTTCTCACTCAGACTAAAGTTAGGCCACACATATTCAGGCCAGTCCTGTTGACAGGAAGTCAGTAAAGCTCAGCTTTCTTTAAGATGGAAATGGGGGGGTGTCTGTGATGTTTGGCACATTTTAAGCACTTAAACCACTAAGTGGATGGAGCTGGCAGACAAGATGGCACACTGTGTCATCATGAGAGTGAGAGTGTTTTCTAGCCACAAAGCTGTAGTCTCTGTATTTAACACGGGCTTACATTAAATGTACACATGATGTATTATTTTCTAATCCTGCATGGTGGTTTTTATATAAAAAAAGGGAAGTGATGGAATAAACACAGTTAGCCATTTACTAACATGGTCTGAAATTGTTTTTATTATTAATTTCAAACTTGTTTTTATTCCCTGTTTCCTTATTTCTTTTGTTAGCTCCAGTCTTAGTTTCCTTGCAAGTTTTGTTTTACGTCACAGTTTTGTTTTACATTTGGCAATGCTCCATTTCTTTAGCTGTTTTAGCAACTTCACTTGTTACTTTTTATTTTCTCAGTACCTTATCTGAGCATTGTTCCCAGCTCTATTTCAGCTGCTGTTTCACTCCTTTGGACCCAATTAATAGCATGTTTCCTCCATAACAGTGTCTGTGTTAGTGCACTTTATTTACTTAAGGTTGTTGTCTTTGTTATCTGGTGTGATTTTATCTTTTGATAGAATTTTTATTTAAACTTTTATTTAAACTTTTAGTTTTATCTTATGTTTCCAGATCATCTGTGGTAATTGACTCTTTCCCTAAATTTGTCGTTAAAAGATGTAAACATGTAAAAAGTCTTTAAAGAAATGTCTTAATCTGGACGTTTTAAAATAATGCAACCTCTATGTTTTTATGCATTATTCAGGGGCAAAGAGTACCATATCAGGAAATATTTTTAACATAATTACAGGTGGGATAGTTATTATCACCACTGTTAATGGTAGCATACCAGTAGCAAAGCCTGGTTTATGTCTTGATGCATCCATAAAGCCAACATGGACAAATGATGTCATTTTATCACTCATGTCCCTTTTCTCTACCTGATTTTCCGGACCGCTTGCCTAGAAAATTTGTAACTGTGTGAACATCTCTGCACAGACCATGTAACCGAGGAGCGACAGCTGCTACTGGCCGGGGTTGGCAACACTAAACAACTAGAAACATCAAATTTTTTGGCCCATTATCTTCACCATGATCAACAATTTATTTAAAACATCGAACAATTCTTTTAACAGCAAGTTCAAAGCATTGCTGTTAGGTTAGATTACAGACCTGTTCCAAACCTTTCGCCATAATTAAAGTACACAGCGAGACTTTGCTTTTATTATCTTAACATTTAAGCTCAACTGAGAACAACCCAAAAAAACACTTAAACTACCAATTGAGCTGATTGAATTATAGCTTTACTTTATTGCAAAATGAAAATGACCAAATGCAGCAACTTTGTGGCTATTTACTGAGGTATTATGGATTTTTCCAATGATACTGCCACCTGTGGCCAAAAAACAGAACTGCAGCACTTTCCTGCTCGTTCTCAACATGTTTTTTCCTTTACTTTTTTCACCCAACATGGAGTTGTCATTTGTGTCGGAAATGAGCTGGATGCCAGTTGCTTCTGAATATCCTCATATACACTTTGATTTGCTAGATCAGACCCATTTAACGTTGATGCGCTTGACGTCACATCAGCTGAACAGTGCCAGAGCTTCCCACCCTAACTAAATTTAGGAAAATAGGCTAAAGGCTTATAGATGCACTGGTGCTGAACTACTGAGGTGTCACTCTAGTTATAAACGTTTCAATCGTTTTTCTCATCTACTACTTGTCCAGCCAAGATAAGAAGGCGCTTGCTTCCAAATTTTGTGCACAGGCAGAGGCATAGACGCAGGCAAATAGAGAAAGATAAAAAAACAAACAATTTTCATCGAACTTCCAGATAGCCAACTGGTCCTGGCTTCTGTTAATTGGGACTTCTGATAGGCTGTTCTGTACTTGCTCGGCTAAAGGGCTGGCTATCTGTTGCTGCATATCTGTGTTCGCCCTCAGGCTTTCATGGTGTACTGCAAACAGTAAACCACCTGTTGGCTGCAATTGCATCTGTATTAGAAAGACCCAGGTCAGTGGATATTCCTGCAACAGGTTTCTCATTCTTTGGTGTGTCCCTTCTAAAAAGGGTGAAATTAAAGCCAGTTTTTGACAGAAATAAATGTTTTTGTCATGTAACTTTAGTGAGAAAAAAAGACTCGGATTTGATAGAAAAAAAAACAGATTCGATTTTTTAAGCCATCACACCTAGCCCTTGCCTTAAGCCCACAACATCCCAAATACTCTCTGACCAGCTAAAGCTAACATTTTGGTAACAAGGTATTTTGCTTGGTCTTTTATTCAGAGTTAATTTTCATATTCTTGGTCTTCGAAACACATTCATCATTGGAACATGAGTGGTATGATGGGTGGACAGTCCCATGTGTTTCTACTTGTGCAAACAAATGAAAGCAACACTTTTTAAGGCATCTAAAAATTGTACCCAAGGATGAACCAGACTTCTGGAGATCCACAGTTCTTTCATAATGCCATGACTTTTTTTTTTTTATTTCCACATTATGTCATCCAGAGGAGCTGTATGTTTAAGGTGTTGCCTTCACGTTTATCCTGTGGTGTGCCTCAAGTCAACTCAGATGTCTTTAATTACCCTCTGTAAGGCAAAGCTATGATATCATCAGCTGGGCTTTCCCTGGTTACTTGAGGGCATAGTAACTTGGACTGTGTGAAGCTCTGAACATACAAAAGAAGTGATAAAAAAACCAAAAATATCCCGCTTCTCTTTTTTTAACATTTAAATGATAATAAATAGTTTAGGTAATCCCAACTGAATTGCACCCCAACCAGTTCAGCTCTTTTTAATTTCAGACATTGATGGAAAAAGACCCTGAAGCCTTTTTCAAGGAATAGGTACTGATGATGGATGGATGGCTAAACATTTTTAAGTAGAGTTCAACATTTTTGGCCTAAAGAAAAATGGCATGTTATACATAAAACATGTGTTTAAAAATGTTTAATTTCCCAATGATTTAGACATAAATAACCTTTATTCCACGAACACCCTTTATTGCATTGCTTATTGTTTTGTTTTGTTTGGATTTAGTTTCGAAACAGCAAAAAGAAAACCTAGAATTTCCTACAATCAAATGTTTTTGTAGACAAAGCGGTGGTGATTTCTCATTGAATACTAGGGAGGCTAAACCTCCCCTATAAAATTTCGTAAAATTATTGGTAAAATATGCATTGTCAGACTTCATAAATGTAGTCAAACTGCATTAAATAGGCACTAAAATGCACCTGATTTGATGAGTATATTGCGTATTAATCAGCTGTTGTGCCCACTCAACTCTTGCCATGGTTTCTGGAGTTTATTATTTCCGAGCGTTTCATAACAGATATTTTCACCCGTTGTACGGATGTGTTTTATCTGTTTTAGCATTTGTTCATGCAATACGTCACGTTTGGATTTAGTTAACACCATTAAGCCTCCCCTGTTTCAGAGAGCAGCAGCTGCCACTTATACAAAGTTCTTCCTCTCTTTGTCTCAACCAAACCTACCCCTTACCTCCGATTGGCTCTACCATCCTCTCAACATTCCACACAGCCAACGCTTTTTACTCTAGAACCTTTGTTTTGGAATCCTACAAGTGCTTTTGATTTTCTTGGTTATTAGGAGAGATAAACAGCAGCTGACTAACGGCGCTAATATGACTGATCTGACTGACAGAGTTTCATTGACCTGAGTATTAAATTGCCACCCTTAGCTAACAATTTAGTACTTCTCACAATGTTGTGGCAGCTGGTACACATCAGGATAAACAGCAGCCGTCAAAACCAGACAGGATCTTTCCACGTTATTTTGAAATTGCCATGTCCAAGTCTTTCAAACGACCCTTGTGTCTGTAGTCTAGTCATTCTGTCGAGCCATGACCAGCATGTCTCCACATTATGGTCTGTTTTAGTCCTCTGTGGGCTCCTTATACGCTTAAGAGCAAGAGTATTCAAATGTTTCCTCATATGGGCCAAAACTGTCAAATCAAAATTACACAAGAGCCAAAAACAAAATAAAATAAAACAATTGATTGAAACAAACTCTTAAGATTATACTTTTTCCTGCTCTACAAAATATAAGCATGCAATATTCTAATTAAAGAAAGCAGTCGTGCTTCTTAAAATAAGTAGATGTTTAAATCATTTTATGGCCATAACTTAAAAAAGGGTTTTACACATGTGTAATTATTCTATTAAAAGATTGCCTTCAAGTGTTTAACTCCTCCTGGGTTTTTTGAAAAAAAAGTAAAAAAAAAACATTTAATACATTCCTTATTTAGCTATTTAAAAAAAAAAATCAAAAAAGCTGAGTTTGGTGCAGTACAGTATTAAAAGAGAATGTACAAAGCCTGGTTATTCGAATGACAAATACTTTGTTTGGTGCCAAACATTTTCAGTTGTTAGACAGATTTTGAGTTTGCTTTCATGAATTTGGGTGCTAAAGTATTCAGGTTTATTCTGATACTAAAATTACAAACTCAGTATCAATACCCGGGAAAATGTTCAATACACAATACCATTTTTAATGCCAAATTATGAAAGGCATTAGAAATATATTTATTAATGTGAGAGACTTTATCAATCTCAACATGGAGCATACTTTCTCAACAGAATAACAAAATCTAGTTTAATAGGTGTGGAAATAAATGCAAAATAGATAGCAAAAAAAAAAAACAAAATTTGACAGTATTTTAAAGTTGTTTGAGGTATTATTCCTTTAATGTGAAAATAATGTTGGATTTCAAAAGTAACTATAGCGAAAATATGCAAACAAAACTTCAGATTATTAATACTTTTGAGAACCTTAGTAGTATCTAGTGTTGAATGGTTTTCTTGTCTAGAGCCTGAAAATCAGCCCAGTTATATTTGCAAAATAGCCCAGGCGCAGACAGTCTGGTTGGATGAGGAACGTCTGTCAACAGTTTTTTGTTGTTTATTTTTTGCATTTAGCTCTATCCATCCTGTCATCAAAACTCACCATCTCCCTCTTGCTGCTTACAACTAAAACATTTCCACAGAGAGATGCTTCCAACATCATCTGGCTTGGTGCAGATGGTGTGGTCAGAATGATGAGCTGTGATGTTTTCTGCATGTCTTTATTGTGTTGATTTGGTAGAAAAGTTTGTATACTCATGAGTTATTCCAGTGTTATTTTGTGGATCAGAAACCAGAAAGTTTGGAAACCCGTAATCTTGCAGATAGTAAGCAATACGTATAAATCTAAGGGGTAATTCGGCAACCATTTGCAATTACTATATTGCAAAGATTGATGTTGTGATTTGATATATTACGCACCTCTACAGAACACTGCTATAAGCTACGTCATCTCCGAACTGTCTGCTGTCTTATTTGACCTTTATCAGTCTTTGTCCTGCAATGCACTGCTTTTAAAAATGCTGCTGAAAGTACAATGTTCCCCGCATGTTTTAGATGTGTTTCTGCCATACCACAACTGATTCAGATGAATACACTTTAGAAAAATTTGTTAATCGCTAATCAGTTAAAGTCAGGTGTCCAAAAGCAGGTAAACATCCAAAACAGCCAGGATAGTGTGCCTTGAGGACCACGGTTGAAAAACATTCCTCTAATGTTCATAACATGCCTGTGGGCTAACAGAGGCAGAGTCCATTTATAGTGGTTATAAATTACGCAGACTATAATTAATTAGTAGTTTCTGATATGCAAATCATGACAAACTCTTTGAGATGTTTACTATCACAACAGTCTTTGTCTTGTTGTGGTCTAACAGAAACCACTCTGTTCATCTTCCAAAAAGTAGTTTAAAAAAAGAACAGCATGAATGGCTTAAGGACAAGAAGAGTCAGTGTGATGATGTTGGGCTGGCAACACAGACGCTGTGTCTGCATTGTGATCCCACTTCACAAGACAGCGAGACCTGCTGCTGAAGTTCAGACAAGTTCTGTCTAGGGTCCAGGAAAGCTGAGGTGTAAACAGGAACAAGAGCTGGGACACGCCCAAACCTCAGTGGCATAGCCCAGGCCGCATCATTAGTACTGACGTTAAGCTAAAACACTGAGTCTTTTCTCCCCACTGCCCTTCGTCATGACTCATACTCAAGTGAACTGATGCCCAATGGTCATCCAAGTTAGGCTGAGCAAGCACCATCCATTTGAGTGGAAAAGCTTTCTATTTTAACTGATCTGCTGATTGTAAAAAAAAATAAAAATATATGTATATTGTGTGTGTAACCTGGAAACAGCACAATATAAGTTAAATTAAACTTCAGTGAGACCAAGCTGTCCATTTATGAAGCAACACTGACCGACAATCAATTTTACATACTGTTGTACAAATGTAATAGATAACAGGTGGAAATTGTAGACAATTATCAAGACACACTCAATAATGGAGTGATGCTTCAGGTGAAGATCACCAACCATTTCTCAGTACCTTTGCTTTCTGGCTGATGTTTTGGTCACTATTGAATGTTGGTGGTGCTTTCACACTCGTGTTAGCATGAGACGGACTCTACAAACCACAGAAGTGTCTCAGGTAGCACAGCTAATCCAAGATGGCGCATCATTACGAGTGTTGCTGTGTCTGTCAGCATAGTGTCCAGAGGCGCTACCAGTAGAGAGGCCAATACACTAGGAGATGTGGAGGAGGCTGTAGGAGGGCAACAACCCAGCACCACGACTTTCATCTCTGCCTTTGTGCAAGGAGGAACCGGAGGAGCACTGCCAGAGCCCTGCGAAATGACCACTAGCATGCCACAAATGTGCATGTGTCTGGACAAACGGTTAAATATCGATTTCATGAGGATGGTATGGGGGGTCAACATTTACAAATAGGGGTTGTGCTCACAGCACCGCGCAGGACACTTGGCATTTGCCAGTGAACACCAGGATTGACAAATTTGCCACTGGGGGCCTTGTGCTCTTTACAGATGAAAGCAGGCTCACACTGAGCTAATGTGACAAATGTGACATAGTCTGGAGACGCAATGGAGAGTAGTCTGCTGCCTGTAAATTCCTTCATAGTTGCCAGTTTGGCAGTTGGTTAATAAATGGTTTCAGCCCTCGGTGTGCTGGGCCAAAAGTGGCATGACTGCTATCAGCTAACTCAGACTCCTTGTGAGACCATATGATGGTGTAGTTCACCCATGGTTCCTCTTAATGCAGGACAATGCTAAACCTCATTGGTTGGAGTGTGTCAGCAGTTCCTGCAAGATGAAAGCATTGAAGCTATGGACTGGCCCACCCGTTCCCCATACCTGAATCCAATTGAGCACATTTGGGACATCATGGCCTGATTCATCCACCAGTGTCACGTTGCACCACACTCTGTCCAGGAGTTGGTGGATGCTTTACTCCACGTCTGGGAGGAGATCTCTCAAGAGACAATCCACCACCTCATCAGGAGCATGCCCAGGCATTGTGGGAAATTCATGAAGGCACATGGAGGCCACAAACAATACTGAGCCCCATTTTGACCTGTTTTAAGGACATTACATCAAAGTTGGTATCAGTCTGCATTGTGTTTTTCTACTTTAATTTTGAGTGCTACTCCTCCATTGCTTAATATATATA
>JAUZNJ010029847.1:3310-15165 GCA_034780135.1 Jordanella pulchra
CCGCTCGATCAAGCTGTGCTAGCACATCACATATTATTATTTCTGTTTTACTTATGGTTGAACCTGCTGACAAAGGGATTTGGTGTACTTTTTGGCAAAGCTCTTCTGTTTGCTTTCTATCAAGCACTGCATCAGGTCTAGCAGCGGCAGTGAAAGTGCACAAAAATTGGATGAAAGGCACCACTGAAGCTGGCCTCCATCTTTCTTTGTGGGTGGCCTAGGTGTGTGCGTGTTGGACCCCTCCATGCATTCTCTTCTTTCCCGTCTCGTTTCCTTGACGGAATAATCACATAATTTTAGGAGTCAGTTGTCTAAACAGTTAATGAGTTTTGATGAGGCAAATAATTTAATAAAAGATAATTTTACCAAATGATGTTTATTTACCTCTTGGTTTTCCAATATGTATTTTTATAACTAATTCCAATTGTTCTAAATTAGTTTAAAAGCTAATTTGACCTAATTCCAATTTCTTCAAGATAAACTTTGGTTGTCAAACTTAAAATGTAAACTGTAATCTACCTGCATGAATTTACTGATACAGGTTGTTAACCATTTGTCTCCTTTGTGTTCACAGTATCAATTTAATTTAGATGAGTTTCACTAGATTAGTTAAGAGTTTATAGCTCAATTACGTTTAACCTGGAGTGAAATTGTTTTTGTTATTAAATTCTTGTATTTTGAATGAAGGTTGTTGTGATTTTTTTTCCACATGTGTCCACATTCATCTGTTGTTCTGATTGAAAGCCAGTTGTGGATGTGTTTACAGAACAATGCTTGACAAATCAGATGTTATTTGATTAAATATGAAATAAAAAAAGTAACGCCCCCGTTTAAAGAAAGGTTCCAATATATTTGTGGTTTCTTTGGTATCTTACCATAAAAAATATGCATTTATTGGCATGCAATAGTGACTTTATGATTTTAGCATGTATCTCAAAACTTTGGAAACCACCAGTACATCCTTAGTGCTACACTCTGCTTGGACCCTACTAAATGCTCCATGATAATCACTAATATAGATAAAATAGATGCTGAAGACAGTTTAAATAGTTAACTCTGGTTATATTGTCGCTATTCTGAAATAAAAGTAATAACTTTATCTACTAAGCCATATGATAACATCTGCTCTCTCAGACATGTCATTGACATCAACAAACATATCAGACAATGACAGGTTAGGGTGGAGATAGTTGTTGTTGTTTTTTTTAATGAGTTCAAGAATAAAATATTTTCCTAGAAAAAACCGTTTGTATTTTATATTATTGCATATTTCTATATTGTCAGGCACATAATCAACAAAACCAGTCAGAGCTAATATTTAGTTTAGGTAGGGGTAATGTTTAAATTGAGTCATTATTTTTTGCTGGGTTATTTTTATTCTGTCCTAAAACCTAAGGGACAGCTTTGTAATTGTAGATTTGAAAGAATAGGAAAAGAGCCTTTTAACTTTCAGTTGTTATTGGCAAAAAGCCTTGTTTTGTTTTGTAATATTTAAGTATTTAAGCATAGGCATCTCATAATGGGGAGATTTTCATTTTAAATTTACCCAGAAGCAGATTGTTCTGTCATTAATAATTCTTTAAAGAAAAAGCAGATGAATTATTCAGAATCATATGTAATTAGATTATTATTAGAAATTCAAAATCCAAAATAGAATCTTTTTAGGTTTATTATTTCAAATTCAAGTGATATTCCAAATGTAAAAAAAAAAATAATATAGTGCCATAACTTAAATTTTAAAAAAGACAATCAAACGGCACTTTTTATTTTACGTCCTCCATCAATGAGGTATTTCTCTGAATTCACAATGAACGTACAGATTTGAAGTAAATGCAAAAAACAGCTTTTAATTGTGTTTGAAAAAATTTTGTCCTATATTAGCACACTGTTACTTACCTAATAATTGTTCATAATAGTGTGGCATTGTAGTAATGCTAGATGTAAAACATGCAGCATTAAGCAGGAGCAGAGTAAGGCGTTTGTAAAATTCACAACCATGATGGAAAGTCCTCAAAATATTTTTGAAATTCCATTATTATGGCTTGTCTCAGGTCGTAATAAATCATAATATGTCTTCCTGATCTTGTTTTATTTTGTAGATTTCCATTTGCATTGGTATAAAAATATAATCCTCTCTGGCATTAAAAGTCAGTAGGGCAGATATGAAGGCTTTAAAACTGGTGAGTTTAGAAATGACTTTTCTATTTATCAGAATAAAGTAACTACAGTGGGTGAACCATTCTTTATCATTAGTCAGAAATGAAGGTGCCAGTAGACTGAAAACACAGCAGTGATTACAGGACTTGGAGTTTTCAGCCATGAAACTAGAAGCAGCAGATTTAATCTGCAATGTAACTAGGAACCACTTCTGGGAGCAGGTCTGTTTACAGTGATATGCCAATATCAAATGCCTTCTCTGTATTACAGTTCCAGAAAATTGAATCCATGTCTCAGGCGTCTGGTACATGCTTTCTAAATAAAATATTGAGTCACTGTAGATGTTGGCATGTAATCTAGTTTCACCCTGCACGTTTTAAGTTTTTCTAAAGACAGGCTGAGGCTGGCTGTGCTTTTCACAGCACTCACACAGTTGAATAATAGGTCAGGCACATACTATTGTACAAAATATATATATATTTCTACATTCATAGATATGAAAATTGGAATACTGACTTAAGAAGTTGAACTTAACAGTTTATTTTGTTCAAGGTTGTTTTGGTGGTGCAAAAAAGCCATCCGTATTTGTTTTTAGCCCATACATGACTCTCCTATGAAAAGGTTTTTGTCTCCTTTATTATTGAGGTCATGGGTCAACTATCAGAAACACAGGCACCAGGAGGTGCTTGAGATTTATTGTCTTGTTCAAGGTCTTTTAATCTGGACGGACACTTGCAAAAAAATAGAAGCAAATGCTGATCTTTTCTGCTCATGGACAGCTTGGACAATATGGACACAACAAAATGGGCAAAAAAAATCTCATGAATCCTATATTTCTTAGATTTTTGCTACAATATAATTCAATGCAAAAAATACAATAACTCCAGCCATAGTTTCTTTTTTTTTTGAAGTGAAAAAGCATTACAATCAACAGTACCCTGAACAATTGGACAACTTCTATTAAGCTTTACTGTAAATAAGATCTGTTTCTCTTGGAAATGCTGAGTTAATTTTACACCAGATCTAACTGGAGACCCATCATCTTATAAGTCTCCCTAGTAAAAGACAAATGATTTCAGATCACTTACCCAACAACCTTTGGTATTATGGGGTTTATTAAAATAGTTTCTGCATCTACATGTCATCTTTTTAGGTTTTAGGTGTGGTTTTATTGGTTTTCAGCATTTCATTGTAGTTCATTATGTTCTATCAGGTCCTGCTATATTATGCTGTTAATTTGGACAGTTTGGTTTAGCTATATCAGTTAATTTTTCTGTGCTCATATTTCTTTGATATCTTTTCTCAAAATTAGCACATTATATTCATAATTTGCCATGTTACTTAACTAGCTTTATTCTGTAGCAATTGAAATCATGTGAAAACTGTACCTTGCATTTAATAAATGTAGCAATATTGATTTATCATGTAACTGTGGTTAAAAAAAAACAGGAAGAAATACTATTTCACACTGCTTTGTAATATTCTTTGTCCCTTCCTAGCACTTATTCATATAAATGTAAATTACAATTTTCTATGGAAAAGCAAACAAGACATATATCTACAGTATATACTGTTTAGAGAGAGAGAGAACATACACAAAGACCCCTACAAACACTATAAAGATCCCATGCAATCTCCTGACCAAACAAAGTTCCTGGCCTGGGCCATGTGGAGAGGCTAACCAAGTAGAGACAGAGGGGGAGAATGCAAGATGAGGGCAGGAGACATGGAGAGGGAGGCTGCTTGTCTTTGGGAAATGGAAATGCTTTACAATCTAAAGTGGTTTCCTCTCCCTCCCTTCCTCTATCCTGTGGTCTGTGCCCGCTCGCTTTATCAAAGCTCTGGCGCTGTTAACTAGAAACCTGTCATTGTGAACTTTCTGCAAAGCAAAAGGAAAAATCTAACCTGCATTTTTTTTTTTATCTAAAAAAACCTTCATATTGTTTTAGGAGAACACTTTTGTTTGCTATGTTTAAACAGGTTAAGACAATAGGGTGTTTTTTTTTGTAAGCACAAGTAATGCATTAAAAGGGATTTGATAAGAAGTATACCCATTCAAAAAAGAAATAATGAATTAATAAAAGTATGATCATCAGGTTTCCAAATGACAGCAGCAAACATCCGGATTGATCATCTAAGCCAAATGGCTTGATTTCATTATCTCTCTGTCGACCAAACAAAGCACACCCTTTATTTCCTCTCACCAACCTTCCTGAAAAGATGAAGCTGTCCGCTAAATCATCAGTTTCAAGGGTCGCCTTCCTTTTCTGTCAGCCCCAGGTTATTTTTACCCCCTCCTGCCGCCACTTTTTACATCCGACCATCCATCCCTCTCTTTCCAAGAGAACTCTGAGCCAATTTGTACTCTCTTAGTCACGCTAAGCAATTATCTTGTCCCCACTGAATGCCTTTGCAATCAAACCAACACTTATCCGGTTGTACTGCACTCTAATGGCCATCTGATAATGAAACTCCTTCATTGTAAGTTAACAACTGGCTAAGAGATGTATAAAGTCTGCACCACGATAGTGAAATTACTTATGAGCGATACAGTCTGCAAAATTTGCCTATTTAGCATTTGCTGCCAATGTAGGTCCTCCTAAAGTGGTGCATGAAAACATAGTTAAAAAGTGCAACTTGATCTTTGCCAGAAGATTTTTTTTCCCATTTCAAAACAGGTATCACAAATACAGAAAATATAAAAAAGCAAATTATTCCTGGTCCTAAAAAAATCTCAGATTCTAATGACAAGTCAATATTTTACAAACACTTTTGAAGCTGAGTTCTTAAGAGTTTAAAGAGGTAAAAAGGTTAAATGAAAATAAATTTATTCTGCGAATGAAACTAGTTGGCACAGGTAAATCTAAAAATAAGTAGAATAAATAATATTTAAGTATGTAAGTACAATTATTTGCTAAAGGCATGAGTATTTTTACTCTCCAAAAAATAGTTATTCACACTGCGACTGAAATAGGATAATGTCGCTTTCTTTATTTTATTTTTGTTAATGCAAAAATATTTTTTCGGTGGCAGATCATTTTAGTTACCTCTTCAAATAAAGGGCAAGTACTTTTTATTTTCCCTAAAAATTCTACCTATCTGCACTTTTTGCAGATCAGTGTGAAAGAGGAATAAACTTAAAAAACTAAGACCTACAGAAAAACATGAACAACAAAGAAGTGCTCAAAATACATACAAACCAAACTCAAAACCTAAACATTCAAAGACATGAGGATCATGGGACTTCTGGCCTTTTTCCCGTAATATTTTAAGCTGTGACAGTAACAAAGATAAGGCTGACTTGTAAGAGGAAGTGATTTAAAACAGCCGTCCGTCTTCCCAGGAATGGATCTCTAGTTTCCCATGAGGTCAAGCCATGAAATGCTCAGGAAAAAAACAAAACAAAACAAAGCGAATGAGATGGACTCTACACTACTTACTAATGCTTAAAAATTACTGTACAAGTACTTTTTAAAGCTAGAGCATAGGCTTTGGTAGACATTTTAAACAATACATTCTTTATAAATATAAATGGAAAAAGACTTGTGTTGTCTTGTTTTAACAGAATGTCTGTAATTTTATTATTTTTTTCTGAGAAGACCTTGGCAGAGTAATTTTGTTTGCAAACTTGCATTACAACCAACCACAAAAAGTTTGGAACAAAGTCCTCTGGACAGATGAGAACAAACTGGATAAGTTAGGCCATGATTTGTTTAACCACATTTTCAAAACAACACTGAAACATTCAAGCTTGCTATCGAGAACAATAGTGTGAGGGTTTTGATCTGGGCTTGTTTCACAATCACATCATCGAGGACCCTGTTGCCACAGAGCTGAATGTGAACTCCACTGTGTACCTCATTAATCTTAAATTGAATTTGAGACCTTCTGTCCGACAGCTAAAGTTTAGCTGAAGCTTAATTAGGTGACAGGGCAATTAATAGAAGTCCTTCACAAACATTTATGTAAGTGTGAAAAGGTCACACAGACAAGTAGTTTTAATTTTTCCCCTAAATGTGGTTCTATAAGTTAGTGAAAACACGCATAGATTTTTTATATGCTGAGCTGGCATTACGCTGTCAAACTTCTTGTATTGCCATTTGAAAAGACTAATCTTATTCCTTCAATAATTTAGAGAATTAAATATGTATTAATTAACTTTTTTCTTAATTTTATTTAATATACTTAAAAACAAATACTTTAGAGAAAGTACAAAACAGACATAGTTGGTAAGTATGTGTGGATATAAGGATATAAGGTTATAAAAAAGGAACTGTAAAGCAGATTTTGAACTCACTTAGAAAATAACTAATGAGCCGAGAAACCAGTAGTAAAGGTCACTTAAAATCATCAGTAGGTTTATAAAATGTTCTGCCCTTTCTTTGGCTTTACTATAGCAATAAACTAGATTTTGATTTTACAACCCAAGTCAAGGATGTGACATTAAGATTAAAATCACGAGGGCTCTCAAAACACCCTAATTAAGAGCAGATGATTGCTGAATCCCACATAACCTTTTGACCTGTAGTCCAAATCCTGAATTTATGCTGTCTTTATAATTGTCCAGTACACATTCTACACCCTCCACAAGGAAACACAACAAGATTGCTAAACAAGCTAACTGTTCACAGACAAAACTCTTCATCCAAGCATTAAGATGGAAAAAAGTAATTTTGTTTCTCATTTTGAAAACAAGCTTTTGCTTTTGCTTATCAAGTCCAAACTTATGAATTAGCTTTTACCAGAACACTTTTAAAATACAAAATCCTTCCCTTTGTTGAATATCTTAATAGAGATCAAAATTCCCAGCAAGACCTAAACCCTGCTTGAACTGCAAATTGTACCAATACCAGCTTTAATTAACATGGTATTCCTTCATCCCATTAAAACATAAATATCTCCAACCCGAGTGTCATAAGGAATCTGTGTGGTATCAACATGAAGAAGATGAGGAACATCAGACCCATCAGTGGAGACAAGCAGAAGGCCATTATCAAAGCAACATGGATTTCCTTAGTACTTCAGTATTGCCACAGTCTGATCCCATCGACGCCACTTGTCTTTATTATAACAAACCTATATATATAGCATACTATGCAGTAGATACACATACTTTTGATCCGGCCAACATTTCTGTATACAGTATACACCAAATATCATCCAAATTAACAGAAATACATCATTTGAAATACATAACTTTGTAGGTAATAGCTCTGTATCAAAAAGGTTTCAGTTTTTTTAAATTGAATTTCAGAAATAACCTTACTTAAATGTTGTTCAGAAATTTGGAGATGCACCTGAATGTTTGTGTAGAAATAAAAGCTGGTGGCTTATCACTGTAAAATAGTATACATATATATAAATGTACATGTTAAAGGATGGGGAAGAATATGGATGATTCTAGGAAACCCAAACCACAACAAATTAGAAATGCCATCAGAAGTACTGACACTAGGATTTCCTCAGATTCTGCAGCTGAAAACCAACTTTCTGATTACATGGCATTTGCGTTGTTGTCTTAAACCAGATTGATATACTTCTGAGAACAGCCTGGCAGATAAACCATAATCATGCTGAAAACATGCTTATGTGTGGCTCTTCAAAAGCAGATGATAACAATCACCCTGATTAGTGCTTTGTTCAAACCACTTTAACAATCAAGCAGACAGTTCTCAAAAGACGCTTATGTGAACCTCACTGACTATTGAAAACACATTGTGGCTATTATATGTTCTTCATTTTGATTTGGCCTGTTATAACAATACCCAAATCTTCTTTTTGAAACAGTGCTTAACTCTTAACATCATAATGCAGCAGACCTTAAATCACCCACTCTGGCTTTAATCAAGTAATATACTTTTTTAGTTTATTGTTCAGATTAGTGGCTTACAAAGACTTTATGTCAGTCATCCCTGCTGTAAATGGATTAAATTTCTAACTTTCCCTGGAACAGAACTTGAATCCAAAAACACAGACACTATTTTCTTTTACTAACAATGTTTAAGCCTTGATTGATTATAGATGCAAAAAGAGGAACGGAAGGAATTAATGAAAGAAAAAATACCTCCCCAGCAAAACACATTGATTAGTTTGCCTTTAAGCTGCCACAGAAACTGCATTTTTATTGATTTTTATACAGGCTCAATTCCAGTATCAGCATTCGTGTTTTTCAGGCATGTTCAAGGCTAGAAATAATAACCACACCAATAGCAAGAAAACTCACCTTTGCACTGGTTAGTGTTTTTATCCAAGATGGCCTTTGTCGACACAATCTTCCCATATCTACAAACAAACAAACAAACAAAACAGTATATCAGTTATATGTGTTTTATAATATTACATATTTTGATCAACATTTTAACATTAATTAAACTCTTGTGCTTAGTGAGGACTTGATTACAAGACTTTAAGACCAGCCAAGTATAGTGCAGCTATATAATAAACTGCTCTGTACTATTGTGGGTAAGGCTTCATTAATATCACACAATTTTTTCTTGATGTCATTAATGTAGGTTTCCCCTAATAAACACTCTTCAATGATGATTACAGTGAGAGTACATTGGATGCTTCATTTCTTGTTCAGCATTTTTATCTAATCTTCAGTGTGCTCCATCAGATGCCCAAGAAATAAAACTTACTTTTAACCACTCCAAAATGAAAACATCGGTCTCCTAAAGCCACTTTGTTACTGTTCCAACTGTCCCTTGGGTCATTGTCCTTTTAAAATTTCAATGATTTGGCTTCTTAAGTATTGAGATGTTTCTTTAGTGTTTCCACTTGTTCCTTTAAACTAAAGAAGACCTCAAAACATCTCCAGAGCTGGTTTATGGTGAGTATAACAATAAGACACTTTTTAGCAAATCCAAAGGATAAGATGAATGGGACTGTTTTTACAACTTTCACACAGGTCTCTCAGATGGGTTTTATGTCCTGACACTACCTTCTTGTTTAATTTGCCCTTAATCTCAACTACTTCTGAGCTCTCTGTTCTTTGAAGAAGTTAACAGCGTTTCTTATCGAACCAGTTTTTCAGCACTCCCATAAAGAAAAGAGAAAAAGACGTCCCACAACCTTAAGCAGGTAAGAAGAGAAAGGATAAAGACATAAAGTGGGGGTTGAGAAAATAGCAGGACACATTTCTTGAACGACTGAGATCAGCTGGGATCCCTTTCTTGCTTTGTGGATGAGACATTCTTAATTAATGTGTTTACAAAATTGCACAATAACTGACTAGTTGGCTGTCAAATAGCCTGACAGGCTGACAAGCTGCTGACTGGCTGATGGCTCCAGCTTAGGGAGGGAACTATATTCCCTCTCTTCTTTTAGAAGACAGGGGAAAAAACGGATAGAAACGATTCAATAAAATGTAATACAAGGGTGTCCAAGAAGAGCTGCAGAGAAAAGCAAGACAGGAGAGAGAGACTGAGGAATGAGAAATAGGGAAGGAGAGGGAGAGTAGTCAGTCAAATGATAAAATGAGATACTAAAGGCGAGTAGGAAGTGCAGTAGTCAGGGAGAGATGGAAAGATAGCATGAGGTGTTTAATAAAGAAGAGATCATTTAGTTGTCACTACCAAGAGTTTCTCTGTCAGCCAACGGGTTCTGTCAGGGAAAAGAATTTAGACTATCTTGGCTGACAGCCACAGATCAAACCCTTCTGGGACAGGAGACTTTGAAGATAAAGAAAGAATAAACACTTCAAAAAGCTTTAATCAGATACAACATGGGAGATAAGAAGTTAAAATCTCAAATTTGGCAGACAAATAAATAAATAAAAATCAGCTATTTTTCAAATCAAATTTCTAAAATTGACAAGGCTCAGTTTTTGGCACTTGGGGATACTATGGTCTGTTGACAGTTCTTAACATGGACTGTAGTTTGAGGATTAGTAGCACAAATACTTGCAAACAACACACCCATACCATCAGGAACACTCAATGGCAATACTAAGACCACACTTTTCCCAAAGAAGTGTTGGAATAACGAAACATTTGGCTTACAAATGTGTTTGTGCCGCTTGAACTGGGGGAGGGGTGTCCCGATTCAACTTTTATATTTTAAATACAATACCAAATTGCAGCTTTAAATATTGATCAATACCAACACTGAACTAATATGATATTAACATGAAAAATACATACTTTTATACATTTCCTTTGTAATTAGGCGTATTAGAAAAGGTTTTATCAAGTTATAATACTCAAAGAACAACAGTCAACAAAAATAGGTATGGAATAGAATAAATGACCAATGTATTATTAACCAATAGGCCACATAAACTTTAAACTAAGTAGATGGAATCAGTGTTTATATTAACATTCCTATATTGTAGATTTTTGATTCAGGTTTATGTATTCAAATATTCTTTTTATTTTGATGGATATTACCACCTGATTTCTGATTTCACTTTTGGACTAGAGTGCCTTTTTGAATGTTTGCTATGCCCCTAGCATAACTTGTGATAAACTTTGATTTGGAGCATATAGGGTGGTCTTTCAATAATAATTAAATGTTCTATGATTAGGACCTCTATGTCTAACTTTTAAAGACTGCTACATACTCCTGGAGAACCAAGACAGTCTTTCTTACTCCAGCAGCGCAAGACAACTTTTTAACCTCTCTCTCTTGTCTTGGAGGGTCTCTCTGCTGGTCCTTGACACAACATCTGGGCAGAACTCTTTTTTTCATGGGGTGTCCAACTACTGTACTTTGACTGGACACTATTTAGTTGTTCAGTTCAACTCTAAGCATTCAAACATGCCACTTCTGTTAATTTATTTTATTTACTCTATAAGTTATCCAAGTGAGGCAGTCGCATCCTATACTGTAGCACCACACCCCCCTAATCCAGTTTTTCTGAATAGTGCCAGAGCACACCATAAGCCCTTTTTTCTCTCTGCTCCCCCACTTTCAGCTCCTCACTGGTCTTGTGCTCAGCTTGCCCTCTGTGTTGACCCTCAGTGCTACAGAGAAGCGAACTTTAACAACTGAGATTCTCAAGGAGTATGAAAAGAAACACTTTTCTTATTCTTGCAAATTTAAGAACAAGTCAAGATGCCTTGGTCGTCATGTAGGATGTAGAAGGCTTAATGGGCCTTGATAGTTTTGCAGCTGTGCTATAACCTTTTGAGTGGATTTTATGTAGGTGTATTCAAGTAAAGGGTGTTGAATGTAAATACAACTTCCGATTTTTGAAAGTGAAAAAAAATACTCAAATATCATTTGAATTCTTTTCCTCTTCATATCTATATCTTGAGGTGAAAATTGACTATTATGGACTATAGACTAAGTATTTAACATTGAAGAAAGAGGAAAATGTGATAATTTTTGATTGTATTATATACTACACTCAACAAAAATAGAAATGCAATACTTTTGTTTTTGCTCATATTTTCCATGAGATGGACTCAACGATCTAAAGTTCATTCCAGATAAACAATATTACCACTTCTTTCAAATGTTGTCCACAAGTCTGTCTAAATGTTTGATAGTGAGCACTCCTGCTTTGCTGAAATAATCCATCCCACCTCACAGATGTGCCACATCAAGATGCTTATCTGACATGATTAGTGCACGGTTGTACCTTCTACTATACACAATAAAATGCCACTCTGATGTGCATTTTTTTTTTTTTGCTTTATTGGGGGTCTGGGGACTCAGAACCAGTCAGTAGCTGGTGTGACCACCATTTGCCTCAT